>ML104013.1:0-58997 GCA_003697995.1 Taxidea taxus jeffersonii
CCCCCCCACATTGTACTATAACCATTTACAATAAGCCTAACACTAAAGTTTCTGTTCCTTTTGTGCATTATAGAATCATAGTTTCTTGAAGTCCTATGATACAGCATCTACCCTCCACAAAACCCCCAAAAATGAAACTAAAAATTCCATATGAAGCAATTCTTGACATTTATTTACTAACCTATGAATTTCCCTAATAACCAGGACTTTCTCCCCTCCCTTTTATTACTTGGTATTCTTTGTTATTAGATTACCTATATGTTTTGCTAGATTATGTTGGAATAAGAAATAACCTCAATCCCCATCAGTGGCTTACAATAACAAAAGTTTAATTATTGCTCACATTGTGGGTTCCCTAGTAATCAGCTATGGTTCTACCCTATGATTCTTTTTTCATTTTAGAATCCAGACTGAAAGAGCACCCTCTATATGTGACATACTGTTCTCTTGGTAGAGAGAAAGGAGCAAGAGTTGGGAAACACACAATAGCTCTTAAAACTTCTACTTGGAACTGGAAGTTTCTCCTATTTCAGTGGGCAGTATAAGTCACATGGCTAAGCCAACAGTAGAACTGTACTTGCCACGGAGAGGCACTTGTGCCACAGAGGCACAAGTCACATGGCAACAGGCAGAGATATTAATACTTTGATAAGAGGAGAATAAATGATTGAGAATTATAATGCAGCCTGCCTTAGGATGGTATAGTATGCAATACTTTTGTAATAACTTTTTTCTCACTGAAGTTTATTACACTTTTAATGATTTTTTGTAGCAAAAATAACAGCTCCCTTTTTTTTTTCCTTTGTCGCACTAATTAGGATATTGGTTCAAGCCAAAATCACAGTGGCTTAAACAAGAGAGAATTTATCTCCCTTAAGTAACTGTCCAGGTAGGGTTAGTGGTATAGGGCTGAAACGGCATCTTCATGATAGCATCCAGGACCTAGGCCCTTTTTCACTTGTCGTTCTTTTATTCTCAACCATGTTTTCCATCTCCCAGTCTGGATAGCTGCTCCATATTCTACCATATCTGCATTCTGCATTCTGGCAAACTGGGAGGGCTACGAGGTAGAAAGCATTTTCCTTCCCTGTAGGTACATGAGCCTGGAGTTGGACACATTATTTCCTTTCTTATTCCATTGAGGAGAACTGGGATTGTAAGAGAGGCTGGGAAATGTAGCTTTAGCTAGGTGTCCACATGTCCAGGTAAAGCTTAGGGGTATTGTTCTGAAAGAAGAGAAGAAAGGATATTAGGAAAGAAGTAGCCATATATTTATTTCAATTAATGTAATTCATACAAGACTTACGAGAAATAGATATTACTAGCACTTCAAGATAAGGAGACAGGCTTTTTATTTTATTTTTTATTTCTTAGAGAGAAAGCGTGCGTGCAGGAGCAGAAGGAGGGGCAGAGGGACAAGCAGATTCCTTGCTGAGCAATGAGTTCCATGTGGCCTGATGCGGGGCTTGGTTCCAGGAACCTGAGATAGGACCTGAGCTGAAGTCAGGCACTTAACCAGGAGCTAGGCTTTTTAAAGAGGTCAGTAAGTTGTTCAAGATCATCTAAGAAGCAGTGGAATGGACTTTGAATCTAGGCCCATTTGATACCAAAACTTGAGTATTTTTTTTTATACAAAACTGTTTGCTTTCTAATATTTATTATTTATAAACCCTTAACATTTTTTCAGAGTAGTAATAAATAGCTTCTGACTCTTTAGAAGGAATTCTTACTGCTTATGAATATTTTACTTTGTGGCAGCTAATAAGGATTTATTATATTTGCTTTTAAATAATAATGTTAGAATTTTAAAAGGTCAGATTTTTATTCTGACAACTTTAAAAGTTTTCCTTTAGAAATAATTTGGATGCTAAAAATTCTTAGGTGATTTTGAGTACTGATTTCAAATTTTGGGATTTTTGTGTTTTTCCTCAAATTGAAAACAGCTTTATTGCTTTATTTTAATTATAAAAATAGGAAATGCTTGGGGCACCTGGGTGGCTCAGATGGTTAAGCACTTGGCTTCGGCTCTGGTCATGATCTCCAGGTCCTGGGATCAAGCCCTGTGTGGGGCTCCCTGCTCAGCGGGGAGCTTGCTTCTCCCTCTCCTTCTGCTGCTCCCCATGCTTGTGCTCTTTCTCTCAAATGAATAAATAAAATCTTTTAAAAAAAATAGGAAATGCTTTTTGTAAAAAATTTACAGAGAATACTCTATTCTCTGTAAACGAAGAATATTCTTCTGTATAACGAAGAATGTAAAAGTAATTTATAATCCCATTATTCAGAGATAATCACTATTACCATTTTAGCTATGCCTTTCAAATTTTTTTCTCTGCATTCATTGTCAGTATTGTGTATCTGTGATTTCTTTTTGATCTAAAATGATCATATTTCAGGAAAAATTTTTACCGAGACAAGCTGAAAACTTTTTTTCTTGATGAGTGAATTGGCAATTTGGATGGCTTTTTCCATTCTCACTTAGCTGTATCGTATTAGTATACTAATCAGCACAGGGTATACTTTAGAACACTTAGCTAATGCCTTCTCAAATGTGTTTATGTAGTAACCAATGAGTCTGTATTGTGATGATTAATAAAGTACAGTTTGGAGCTCAGAATTTCTTTCCTGTGTAGGAGATTTCCTCCCCACTCCCCCTTCCCCCGGGATCCTAAAAATTCAGCTGAATTATCTTTAAAAATTACCTCTTCATTATTTGCTGGTATTTGCTTCCTCTAGCAAAGTATCTTCTCTCTTATCTGAAAGTGGGATGGGTATGTAATTTTTACTCAACCTGGACATTTTTGAGAATGAAAGGGACACTTACAAATATTTAAAATTCTGGAGGTTGTTTTTTTTTTTTTTTTAATTTTTTAATGTTTTTTTTTTTTTGAAGGTTTTATTTATTTATTTAACAGACAGAGATCACACAAGTAGACAGAGAGGCAGGCAGAGCGGGGAGGAGAGAAGCAGGCTCCCTGCCGAGCAGAGAGCCCGATGCGGGACTCGATCCCAGGACCCTGGGATCATGACCTGAGCCGAAGGCAGCGGCTTAACCCACTGAGCTACCCAGGCGTCCCTGGAGGTTTTTTGAAATATATTTTTCTGGGCATCAAAATGATTACATTAGGGGGCGCCTGGGTGGCTCAGTGGGTTAAAGCCTCTGCCTTCGGCTCAGGTCATGATCCCAGGGTCCTGGGATCGAGCCCCGCGTCAGGCTCTCTGCTCAGCAGGGAGCCTGTTTCCCTTCCTCTCTCTCTGCCTGCCTCTCTGTCTACTTGTGATCTCTGTCTGTCAAATAAATAAAAAAATTTTTTTAGATTTATTATTTATTTATTTATTTATTTGACAGACAGAGCGAGCACAGGCAGACAGAGTGGCAGGCAGAGGCAGAGGGAGAAGCAGGCTCCCTGCTGAGCAAGGAGCCCGATGAGGGACTCGATCCCAGGACGCTGGGATCATGACCTGAGCCGAAGGCAGCTGCTTAACCAACTGAGCCACCCAGGTGTCCCAATAAATAAAAATCTTAAAAAAAAATGATTACATTGGCAGATCAGTATAGTAGTTCTAGTCAAACACAATTTTCAAAAATGAAATTTACTAAAATACTTGTACTATATTATAATAAAATTAAGTCCTTTTTTTAAAGGATTTTATTTGTTTATTTGACAGAGAGAGAGAGCACGCATGCACAAGCAAGGGGAGCAGCAGGCTGAGGGAGAGGGAGAAGCAGGCTCCTTGCTGAGCAGGGAGCCTGATATGGGGCTCAATCCCAGGACCCTGGGATCATGACCTGAGCTGAAGGCAGTTGCTTAACCAACTGAGCCACCCAGATGCCCCAAAGTTAAATCTTTATATTGATTATCACAATATTAAAAAACGCATCCAGAATAATTGTTTTTGGTATCATATTTTCTATCAGTTTCTTAGCCACACCTGTCTCTAATATGGTATCACTGATACTTTACTGAACAGTGTAATTATTTTTCAGTATAGTTTAACTAGTTTAAATTTTTTCATGAAATTGTTGTAGTTTTCAGAGTTACATATTAGGGTTTGTAGTTATTAACCTTTACAGTTTATTTTCTGTAACCAGTAATATTTTTAATTGCTAATAAACTCTGTTGTGATATATCTGGTTATCTCACGAAAAAATTTGCTAAGTGGAGAATAGTCTTAATTCTTAATTTTTTTGCTACTGAAAATTATAAATTTGTCAGCCCCAGTATTTTTACAGGGTTTTTTATTTTTGCCTCTATTAAGCTACTCTTTTTGACAAATATTTTTATGTAGACAAATCTTATCATGAAAGTTGTCCCTAATTATGATTATTTTACATGTTCCATAAATTTAGATGCTGCAAATTGTAGGCTTTCTGTAATTTCATTTCATTGCAGTACCAGTGTCAAATACCTTTTCCACTACCTCACAAGGTTATAAGGAGTTAGCTGTCTAAAGTTGCTTGTGTCTGAGGATACTTTTCAGTGAGTCTCTGCATGCTGTTGTTGAAAAGAAGGTGTGCTACTGTATCTGTGAAGAATCAGGAAAAGAGGGGTGCCTGGGTGTCTCAGTGGGTTAAGCCTCTGCCTTTGGCTCAGGTCATGATCTCAGGTCCTGGGATCGAGCCCCACATCGGGCTCTCTGCTCAACGGGGAGCCTGCTTCCCCTCTCTCTCTGCCTACTTGTGGTCTCTCTCTCTCTGTCGAATAAATAAATAAAATCTTAAAAAAAAAAAAAAAGAATCAGGAAAAGAAAGATGGAATTATCACTAGTCCTCTTTCATATTTCATCCCTTGTTCAAGTGGATAAAGCACTTACACTACTAGTTGATACTTTGGCCAGAAGTTAGATATATATACAGTAGAGGTATACTAAATCCATTGTGGTTTATTTTAATATATTTTAATATAGTGACTAATAATAATAGTTCATTTAAGAAAATGCGAAAACTGAGACAAATGGTAAGCTGAATGGTACTGGGACAACAGATTATGAAGTAAGACTCTCCTGAGCAAACCAGGGCATGTGGAATGCAGCATGGTATTGTAAAAGAGCATGGAACTTGGGGTGGGATAAACCTGTATTTAACTCTGGGCTTTGCCATTTAACAGCTTGGGTAAGTAACCTCTATGAAGTTAGGTGTGTTAGGGTTTTCCAGAGAAACAGGACCAACAGGTTAGACACATATTCAGATACGCTGATTGACTGATTTTAAGGAATTGGCTTATGTGATTGTGGGTGATAGCAAGTCCTAAATCTGTAGGATAGGCCAGCAGTCTAGGTTGGGGACCCAGGGAAGAGTTGATGTTGCTTCTGAATCTAAAGGCTTTCTGGAGGCAAAATTCCTTCTTCTGCAGGGTACTTCAGGCTTTCCTCTTAAGCCCTTCAACTGATTGGATGAGGTCCACCCATATTATTTTACTCATTCTACTGATATGAATGTTAATGACATTTTAAAAATACCTTTAGAGGGACGCCTGGGTGGCTCAGTTGGTTGGGCAGCTGCCTTTGGCTCAGGTCATGATCCCAGCGTCCTGGGATCGAGTCCCACATCGGGCTCCTTGCTCGGCAGGGAGCCTGCTTCTCCCTCTGCCTCTGCCTGCCTCTCTGTCTGCCTGTGCTCGCTCTAACTAATAAATAAATAAAATCTTTAAAAAAAAAAAAAAAACCTTTAGAGTAACATCTAGATGGGTGTTTGACCAACAACAGGGTTAGCCTAGCCAAATTGACACATACAATTAACTTTCACATTAGGTTTCCTCATTTGCAAATTGGAATGATACTATGTGGCTCACGAGTATTATTAGCATAATGTGTTCTCAAAGTTGGTATTTAATGAATGTTGATTTTTAAAAAAATTTTTTATTTATTTAGGGGTGCATGGGTGGCGCAGGTGGTTAAGGAGCTGCCTTCAGCCCAGGTTATGATCCCAGGGTCCTGGGATCAAGCCCTTCTTGCTTAGCAGGAGCCTGCTTCTCCCTCTCCCTCTGCCTGCCACAACTCCTGCTTGTTCTCTCTCTCTGTCAAATAAATAAATAAAATCTTTTTAAAAAAGATTTTTTATTTATTTGAGAGAGAAAGAGAGTATGAGCTGGGGGAGGGGGATGGAGGGCACAGGGAGGGGGAGAAGCAGACCTGCCGCTGAACGGGGAGCCCAATTCAGGGCTCAGTGATGGGACCCTGAGATCATGACCTGAGCCAAAGGTGGATGCTTAATGGACTGAGCCATCCAGGTGTCCTGAACGTTGATTCTTGAATCCAGTTTTGTACCCATTAAGGCTATAGGCCCCACCTTGATGCTTGAAGGTTTTTTTCTTGTTTATCTTTGTATTTCAATCTAAGCCTCTCTTGCCCCCTCATCTACTTAATGAGTCCTGTCAGATCTGTCTTACAAATATTTATTCAGATCATATCCTTCTTTTCTGCCATTGCTGGTGTTCAGGTCCCCTCTACTGGGCCCATTAAAATTATTTCCTAAGTAGCCTTCTACCTTCCATCTTATTTTCCCTGTTCACAAGTAATCACCTAGACCTATATTAATACTATATTAATACATCTTGAATCTGTCCCCTTTGTCCATTCTCATTTTCTTTACTTTTTCCAAGGTATGTGAATCCCTTCTTATGTTGTCTTCTAAACTTCAAAATCTTATCTTCAATTCCTGTCACCATTCAGAATCCTGTCACCATTCAGAATGACTTACTATTCTTTCAAATGTAACTGAGCTTTCTGTTGATTGCATGCTTTGTGCATACTCTTATCTCCATATAGAATCACCCTCTCCCTTTCCCCACTCTATTTCAAATTCCTACACTGGTGTCACTTCTGTGGAGCCTTCTTGGACTCCCTTCCTGGTTCCAGAACACTCTTAAATATTCGTGTCCTGGTGAACCTGAGCCTTCAGACGTTGAAACTCCTAAGCTGCCTTTCAGAGGAGATAGTAAATCTGTTTATTAGTTGACCAGGGAACTCTGAACCGTGATATGAATTGAATGGCACTCCTTGCCTACAGGTGTTTAAGGTCTGATCATATAAATACCATCTTTTTGTATATCAGTTTATGTATTCACTAGATTATTTTATTGAAATGTTTTTGAATTGTGTTCATAGGGACCTTGGGTACTTGGGTAGAAGATGAATGCTGAAGGCGTTGGGCCTTTTTTTTTTTTTTTTTTAAGATTTTATTTATTTATTTGTTAGAGAGAGAGCGAGCACAGGCAGACAGAGTGGCAGGCAGAGGCAGAGGGAGAAGCAGGCTCCCCGCCGAGCAAGGAGCCCGATGTGGGACTTGATCCCAGGACGCCGGGATCACGACCCGAGCTGAAAGCAGCCGCTTAATCAACTGAGCCACCCAGGCGTCCCGGGTTTGGGCCTTTTTTAACCAAAGCATTTCACCCCTAATTTATTATTTGTTGGGTTTCTTGGTAAAATTTTGGATGAGGAAAAGAAGTTTTGATATAAAAAATAATTTTAAAATTCTTGTTTTACTTTGTTTACTTGATTCTTAATAATCCATATAGCTGCCTTTTTCCACTTCCCCTTCTCCCTCAAAAGAAACTAAGCCATCTTAGTTTTATTCTTATTCATCTTTGTTTTTCAAAATCAAGCATTTTTTTATTCTTATTTTATTCTTATTCATCTTTGTTTTTCAAAATCAAGTATATTTTACTCTTACTCATCTTTGTTTTTCCAATATCTGTTGAAAGAATGTAAATACACCAATACAGATTATTGAATAGCATTTAATTTCTAATTATTTATTTATTTTAGTTATCGAGTGGGAATCCTGTATATGAAAAATACTACAGACAGGTAAGATTTTTGTATCTTTGTTGTCCTAGATTGACTATAAAAATACTTTCAACTCTTGATGGTGTATTTGCAGATTACTACCCATCTGAACACATTTGATGTGTCTTGTTTTCAATTTCTTGTGCTTTAGCTTCCTACTTTGACTGCTTATGTTTTTTTTTTTAAAGATTTTCTTTATTTATTTGTCAGAGGGAGAGAGAGCATAAGCAGGGAGAATGGCAGGCAGAGGTAGAAGCAGGCTCCCTATTGAGCAAGAAGCCTGATGTGGGACTCGATCCCAGGATACGGGGATCATGACCTGAGCTGAAGGCAGATGCTTAACTAAATGAGCCACCCAGGAGTCCCTGCTTAATTTTTTTTGACAAGCTATCAGAAAAATGAACAAAGACATTGTCTTAAATATCTGTCTATCCATATAATGTATACCATTAGATATGTTATAAAATAACATTATTTTATCTAGATATTAATGTAATATCAATATAGATATATTAATTAGATATTAATTAATATATTAATTATTAATTAATATTAATAATCAATTAATCTAGATATAAATATTAATCTAGATATTAATCTAGATATATTAGATTATATTATATATAGATTAGATTATATATTTATATATATCTAGATATTATCTAGATATATATATTAATCTAGATATAAATATCCAAATTAATTTTAGGCCAAATAGGAATGACTTTTCTGTTGTTGTTAAGACTTATTAAAGTTTAGGAGCACCTGGGGGCTCAGTTGGTTAATAAGCTGACTCTTGATTTTGGCTCAGGTCATGATCTCAGGATTGTGAGATCGAGCTCTCCCCCCACCCCACTTCATGGGGCTCTGTACTCAAAGTGGAGTCTGCTTGTCCCACTCCTTCCCCCGTTTCCCTTCCCCACCTTGCACTCCTTTTCTTGCATGCATCCTCGCTGTCTTAAATAAATAAATAAAATCTTATTAAAAAAAAGATGTTTTAAGTTTAATTTTTACAAAGTTAAAACTATGATTTTCATACAAATATGAAATGAACAGTGTCAAGGATTTTATTCAGTTAATTACTGAAAGAATATTAAGATATAAAAATGAGAATATGAGTTGTAGAGATTTATATTCTCCACTAGACAAAATTCTTTTATTAGTATGGACAGGAATCATTGCATTGCTGTCAGTTTTCTATAATTTAACTTCTATTCCTCCTAGTGTAAAAGAGCCTAGTGAATAGAAAGTCAGTGAGGGGTTCATACATCAAATCTGTTGAGGGTATAGACAGTCTCATTTGCCCATTTCCAAATACAGGATCATTTTTCCTAACAGTCTCCTTATCTGTGTTCATGATCACAGAAAAGGCTATAATTTGACCTAGCTATTTACATAATTACAGCAAGTTTATTAATGAACCATTATAAGTCTCCTTGGGTACGTCTTGCAAATCTGCAGACATACACTCACTATATAACAACTTCAGAGCCTGGAGAATTAATTTCTACTTGAAATTTCTAAAGAATCTTGGATTATACTTTTTAAAGCCTTTGGTATTTTTTCTCTGCCTTGAGACTAGGACCCAAACCTTAGAAATTCTTTCTCCCATTTTTCATCTGCAGTACATATGAATTTGAATGAATTTATCTTATCTTGAGGATTCCCATATCTGCTAAGGTTCCTAAGTGACCTTGCTTTACTTTTGCTGAGACTGGGACCTTATAGACCAGGTTGCAGGCCAGTTTTCTTGAGAGGGTTTTCTAGAAATTGTCTCTGCATAAATCAGTCCTTTTTCCTTAATAGCAGCTTTTTCTTTCTGAATAAAAGATAACTATTCTCAAATAGGCTTAATTTTGTGCAGTTTATTTACTCAACTATATCCTGATAAAAAGAAAAAAATATTTAACCTGTTAATAACTATATTGCCATAAAAATAAGGACATTCCATTGAAAGATTTGTTTTTGAGGTCTGAAGGGTCAATGAAAATCATATCCCATCGAAAGCTATTTCATTCAGTTTACAAAAGCAGAACCTACTAAATTGAGGGCTGAAGATAACATAAAGAGATAAAAAGGGCTTTTCTACATATCCATTAGAAAACAGAATATTAAAAATAATACCAATAGTATTCCAAGTTAGTAACTATAATTAAATATTCCTCAACAGGGGCGCCTGGGTGGCTCAGTAGGTTAAAGCCTCTGCCTTCGGCCCAGGTCATGATCTCAGGGTCCTGGGATTGAGCCCCGAATCAGGCTCTCTGCTCAGAGGGGAGCCTGCTTCCCCCCCACCCTCTCTGCTTGCCTGTCTGCCTGCTTGTGATCTCTCTCTCTGTCAAATAAGTAAATAAAATCTTAAAAAAAAAAATTCCTCAACAGTTTATTCAGTCATGTGTAATTAATTCTTCTTCCCCTGAATCTTGGGTTAAAAGTCTGCTTTCATGAAATAAAACTACTTCTAGACTCCGTAGTTCCGGATAGTCTGACTTAGTTCACCAGTACAGTCTGAGAGTTGTCTAAAGTGATGTCACCTCAGAAGCCTTTATCCAAAAATCTGTGTTGTTTTTTTTTTTAAAGGTTTTATTTATTTATTTGACAGAGAGATCACAAGTAGTCAGAGAGGCAGGCGGGCGGGGGGGGGGGAAGCAGTCTCCCCACCGAGCAGAGAGCCTGATGCGGGGCTCTATCCCAGGACCCTGGGATCATGACCTGAGCCAAAGGCAGAGGCTTTAACCCACTGAGCCACCCAGGCACCCCCAAAAGTCTGTGTTTTGAAGTGTTAACAATTCAGATTATGTGGAATAGTTCTTTCCATGAGGGTCTGAAACTGGTTTTTTGTCTTTGATGAAGACACAGATTCTAACCTGTAGCTTACCGCAGAGTCTTTGGGCAAGTGTCAGAGTACAACAGAAACTCCTGTACATGACAGAGACTAAATGGCTGTGTAAATTTATTATAGTAACCAAAAGAATGGAAGATAGTAAAATTGGAATATGATACATAAATATTTCATGAGAGTTTGATCAGTGTTTCCCTTGATGGTCCCTCTGTTTAGGTCATGCTAGGGATAGATGTCTCCCACCCTAACCCCCCAGTGGGGGGGTAGACAAAGAAGAAGGAGTTCTGGAGATTTAGAGGCAGGTTTCTCTACCCTTTTTGTACTTCCTGGTTACTCCAAATTGGATTGGGCATTTTTTTTTTTCCTGAGTGCCAGATTTATCCCATGTTCCAGCACTCAAAAGAAAGGATTTCTTTTCTGTGTCTTTGCTGGGATTGACCTGTCTGGAATGCTTTGTGACTGTTTACAACAAACTTAATCTTTTAACTAAACTGGAAAAACAGCTAGCTCACAAATATCCTTGAATCATGTTACTTTTCCCATGACTTTTAAAAATTTACTTTTTATTTTTACAAACAATTTTACTTTAGGAAATCCTTATGGAAGTGACAATCAATTTTTGAGCTGTTTTCTGTTTTAAAGGAAAATCCCTATAAATTAAAATGATGTGTTTCTGTTAATGCGCTTTAGGAACTTAAGAATTTTAAAAATGTTTCCTTAGGTTTACTATGGAATCACTGCTGGTTTTTGAGCTGATACTGCTTTGACTTTTTTTTTTAATTGTTGCAGTGTCTAAGAATAAGTATAAAAGCAGAAGTTAATGATTTAAAGATGTTTGAAAAAAAAAACGCAGATAACATATACAGCTATTCTCATCTGTCAAAAGACGTTTCCAGGAAATTATGCCCTTTTCCTTCTATTACTATTAAGTTCATTAGAATTTATTTATGTATTTATTTATTTTTAAATTTACTTGAGAGAGAGAGCATGAGCAGGAGGAGGGACAGAGGGAGAGGGTGAAGCAGATGCCCACTGAGCAGAGTCCAGTGTGGGGCTTGATTCCAGGACCTGAGTTGAGGGCAGACACTTAACTGTCTGAGCCCCTCAGGTGCTCCAGGTTTATTAGAATTTAAATGGCACCTATAGAAGACTTGGAATTAGAAGGTAAATGTTAACATTGTGACTCCATTAATTTTGCTGTACTTCCTCTGAGCTTCAGTTTTCCCATTTGTATAATGGGCGTGATTAAAAAAAAACTTTGTAAATTCCCAGTGCTGTTGAGACGGTATTCTACTCAGGTGGTTCTCCATGTATTTCTTGGCTTTTGTTAGTCAAAAGATTCCTGTTCCCTTTTTGAAAAAGCCAGTTCCCAAGTCACAGGGTGGAAGGCAGGTAAAATGATAATTTTGTCTTTGTGGTTGTTGTCAACTTACAGTTTGTATCTTTTCAGGTTGATACAGGCAATACTGGAAGGGTATTGGCTTCTGATGCTGCTGTTTTTCTGAAAAGATCAGGGCTTCCAGACCTGATTCTTGGAAAGGTAGTGTTTGTTCATTCAACTAGATTATAATGAATATTTATGTAGTGGTATAAATAAATTGGATGCAAATTTAGATACCATCAAGAAACTTAGAAGTAAGAACTAAATCATTGAAGCAGTTATAGTAATGCAATGGAGGGAATTTGTGGTGCTGTGATTTACCCTTTTGAAAAGTAAGGTGTTTTTCAGATTTTTAGAAAACAAGTTACTTTTTAGTGAGATAAAATGAGGAAGTAATAGTATTTGGGTATTGTGGGGAGAAACAGTGCAGCCTGGGAACCTTGCCACCCACTCAGAGAATTGGCTCTATCTCTGCTTCCTCTATTACAACTGTCTCTAACTGTGTTTAATTTGTGGTGAATAGAGTTGGGGATAAAAGGCTTAGAAAAGAGTACCAAGAAGTGGGAAGCCCCTCTCCTGGTGAATCCTTATACATGATATTAATACCAGTTGTTATAAATTTATAATTTATTCACAAATAAACATGAACTATAAGAAGATCATCTTAATATGGATCTAAAATCAAGGTAGTAGGTTCTAGTAGAAAGAGCATTAGATTTGGAGTTAGAACCTGGCTTAATGAAAAAGGCACTGGACTTAGAAGTTAGAACCTGGGTTTCACTTCTTTCCTTGATGCCTTAAATGTTCTTGAGTAAGTATGTCACTGGGTCTTAGTATCTTTGTGTAGGGTTGCAATAAATAACTAAGGTTTCTTCCCACTTTAAATTCTATGATTCTTAAATCTGAAGACCAAAGAGAATGAAATTGTATATTACAGGGATTTAATTTATTATCTTTAAGATGATTTTTGTTTAAAATATACATTGACTTTTTTTTCCCCTGAATTTCAGATTTGGGATTTAGCTGACACAAATGGCAAAGGAATCCTGAACAAACAAGTAAGATTCAGAGATATACATATGAGAAATTTTTTGAGTGCTTCAGAATAAAAATCAGGATTTTTTTCTAATTTTAAACTAGGAATTGGTTTTTTACCAACATTAGGGTTTTCAAGGGCAAGTGTTACAACAATATATTGGAAAATATTTCCAATTCAGTAGACATTGAAGTAACTGATTCCCAAAGGTTAGTTAGTGTTCATTTAGTGACATTATTCTCCTGGAATGTCTTAGTCTGTTGGGGGTTCTCTGACAGGATAACACAGACTGGATGGCTTATACATAGCAGAAATTTATTGCTCACAGTTCTGGAGGCTGAAAATACCAGATCAGGCTGTCAATATGTTTGGGTGAGGACTGTCTTCTTGGTCGCAAACTTCTTGTTGTATCCTTACAAGGCTGAAGGGGCGAGGGATCTTTCTGGACCCTTAAAGCACTAATCCCATTCGTGAAGGCCCCACTCTGATGCCTTAAGCACTCCTCAGAGGCCCTACTTTCTAATACCATTACCTTTTTCAACATACTCAGTTTCTTACGTGTACAGTATACTTACTTGTGAGTGTTATGGTCTAGGTCTTACTTGGCATATAAATCAAAAAATGGTTTATATGCCATAAGTATACCCTAGACTAGAAATACATGAAACGATTATGGGTATTGAACACCATCAGTGTACTTTGAAGTTCATTCAGCTTGTTGGGATGAATTTCAGAGGTTCACAGGATTGAATTTGAAGCTTGCTGCTTGCTGATACATTGGCTGAGCACTGCTACTCAAAGTTAATTTCCCCCATATGGGATAGCTGAAGCAGCATCATACTTAGAAAAGGGATGGGAAATTTAGATGAGAGGATCAGAATATCCAGTCTTTTAATTAGGATTAAGATGAGATTAAATTTAATTAAAATGAATTAAATTTAATTAATATTATTAATAAAATCAATGAATTTAATTAAGATTAATTAAATTTAATTAATAATTATTAATAAAATTAATAACTTTAATTAAGATTAATTAAATTTAAATTAAGATTCCAGGGTTAGATTGTAGATTGGAACCCCTGGGCAGGAGGGCCAGTTGGTCCAGTGGAGACATAGGAAAACTAACTTAATATGAGCAGCTAAGGTAGTGTGCATTCAATCAGCAAATATTTGTTGAATACCTATTTTGAATCATGCTTTGGAAATGCAGAGGTGAACGTGATAGATGTAGTCCCTGTCTTCATGAGTTTGTAGTATAATAAATTCTTCACTGATATTCCTGGACTTTGGATGTTGAGTTTGAGTTCTCTTTGTTAAATCCAGGTGGCTGGATTTGTGGGTCTGCAGATAAACTTGATGTTTGCATTGGAGAAAAAGATTTTTGAATTAACATGAAAGAAAGGAAAGAAACCAATATTTTTTGAGTTTCTATGTGCCAAAAATGACAGTAGGTGTTTTCCTTCTATAGTATGGTTTTTATTTTGTTCTTCATAATACATGGCAAGGTACGTATTAGAAAAATTTTGTAGGAAAATTTTATTTAACTTGCCAATGGCCTCACAACTTTAAGTAGCAGAACTAGAATTTGTTTATTTATTTATTAAGATTTTATTTATTTATTTGACAGACAGAGATCGCAAGTAGAGAGGCAGGCAGAGAGAGAGGAAGAAGCAGGCCCCATGCAGAGCAAAGAGCCCGATGTGGGGCTCGATCCCAGGACCCTGGGATCATGACCTGAGCCGAAGGCAGAGGCTTTAACCCACTGAGCCACCCAGGTGCCCCAGCAGAACTAGAATTTAATGCAGGACTATTTTACTTCAGAACACATCCATACTATGGGGGTGGACCTGATTACTTAAGAGTAATTGAATCTCTTATAGAAGGAGAAAGGAGAGAAGGTTGATGCTGGAATACAAGTATTTGCTTAGATACAAGATGCTTAGAATACAAGTATTTATTTATTTATTTATTTTTACGATTTTAATTATTTGAGAGAGAGAGAGAGAGCGCGTGCCCGCAGCAGCGAGCGAGCATGCAAATGAAGGGGGAGGGGCAGAGGGAAGAGCAGATTTCCTGCTGAACAGGGAGCCTGAGGCAGGGCTCAATTCCAACCTGAGCCAAAGCAATTGCTTAACCAACTGAGCCACCTAGGCACCCTAGTATACCAGCATTTTTAGGTCGGAGGAGGCATCGACTGCAAGAGAAGAGACTTCAAGGGTCAGAGGAAAAATAGGAGAGTTTTATGAAGCTATGTTGATGGAGGAGAGTTTCTGGGAGTTATCATGCCCAGACTGCCAAAAGAATAGGCAGGGTGAGGCAGGGTTTTTTTTGTTTTGTTTTGTTTTTTTTGAGGCTATTGTATTTAGTAGCTAAGAGGTTATTTGTGACATAGACAGTGGTTTCTCTGGCTAATGGTGGGAGTTGGAGTCAGATTGTATAAAAGCTTTGTATAATAAGCTTTGTATAATATAAGATTGTATAATAACTTTGGATATATGTGAATGAAAAGGGAAGGGGAGATCTTGAAATACAATCTTTGCAAGATTTTGTGAGTGAAGGCAAGGTATTGTAGAAAGCAGACAAACCTGTAAGGTTCTAAGAATAGATTAGGAATTGGGTAAGAAGGGTATAGGTGGTTTGAGCAAAGTGGTGAAGGGTTGATTGCATCAACAACTATACTAAGTTGTAAGTGATTATAACTGGAGTAAAAGCATTTGTTAAGTCTTTTCCCATACCTGACTTTAACTCAGCTGAAAACCAGTTGCTTCAATATCTCTGCATTTATTTAGAGGCTTCAGATGCCAAAAATTCAAGGACCTTTGGGAGAGATTTACAAGTATTTTGAAGTCAGGCAGTTATGTAATTGTTTTAGCCGCTGCACAGTAGCTCTGTATTCTCTGTAGCTTTCCTACAGGAATAGCAGTGGTTGAGTCACATCAATGATTGGCCCAGTTTCAAAATTTATCATCTTAAATTCAGAGATGACTTTTGATAACATTCAGTTGTTATTTTCTTCTAGGCTTTTTTCCAGACTCTTTTCCCTCACTTAATAATAATTAAATATTTTTGAAGCATGTGTTAATTTTGTATAATTTCTGCTATCTGTATGTATCACAGTTCATTTAAGTATTTTCCCATTTATTAATACTTTTTATTATTAAAAAGTATTTTTACAAAAATGTTCTTTGTACATAGATTTTTTTCTTAATTTTAAAGCAAATGTTTTCAGGCAAATGTGCTATTATATTTGTTGCTACATAAAGATCTTGGAGTAATTATGAATTGTTTTATATTTTCATATTGTAAGTGTGTGGATGGATAGGTAATGTACTTAACTTCATGCTTCTCTTTCTCAGGAATTCTTTGTTGCTTTGCGTCTTGTGGCATGTGCCCAGAATGGATTGGAGGTTTCACTGAGTAGCTTGAACCTGGCTGTCCCTCCACCAAGATTTGTAAGAAATGATCTTAAATTTAAATTTTATATAATTTAGAAAATGATATTACATGATTTAAAAATTTAAAAAAATTAGAATTGCCATATTAAAAGAAATTCCCCTAACCCCTGTCACCCAGCCACCTGATTTTCTTTCTTTTTTTTTTTTAAAGATTTTATTTATTTATTTGTCAGAGAGAGAGCAGGAGCAAACACAGGCAGACAGAATGGCAGAAGGAGAAGCAGGCTCCCTGCTGAGCAAGGAGCCGATGTGGGACTTGATCCCACGACACTGGGATCATGACCTGAGCCAAAGGCAGCTGCTTAACCCACTGAGCCACCCAGGCATCCCCTGATTTTCTTTCTTAATGGCTACTGCTGTTATTAGTTTCTTGTATATCCTCCAGACTTACTATATGTGTATATAAAGAAATATAAATACCCACTTCCTCATTTTAAATTGATAGTAGTATATAATCAATAAACACAATTCTGTACCCTTTTAATAATATGTTTTAGAGATCTTTACATAAAAACATCTTTATTCTTTTTTATAGTTATGTAGTATTTCCTTGCTTCTATTTATATAAAATTTTTAAAGTTTTAATTTAAATTCCAGTTAATTAACATACAGTGTAATATTTCAGGTGTACAATATAGTGATACAGGTGCTCATTACAGCAAGTGCCCTCCTTAATCCCCATCACCTGTTTAACCTATCACCCCCACACTCCCCTCTATCATAATTTAACTTCCTATTGATAGGTTTTTAGCTTATTCCTAATATTTTATTATTAAAATTTTTTTTAAAAATGCAGTGGATAATAACTTTGGATATGTGTCATTTTGCATGTGCAGAAATATATGTGCATATTTTCAGAAGTAGAATTGCTGTTTCAGAAGTTTGTTCATTTGTGCAATTTTCATATATAATATCAATTTGCCTTCCACATTGGTTGTACTCATTCATAGTCCTGCCATCAGTTGGTTGAGTGCACTTTTGCTAACATACTGTTACTAAATTTTTTGAACCTTGTCAATTTGAGAGGTGATAAATGGAACATTAAGTGTAGTTTTAATTTCCCCATTTTGTTTTTAGGATTTTATTTATTTATTTCAGAGAGAGAGATTGAGAGAGAGAGTGAGAGAGAGCATGAGAGGAGAGAAGGTCAGAGGGAGAAGCAGACTCCTGACTCGATCCTGGGACTCCGGGATCATGACCTGAGCTGAAGGCAGTTGCTTAACCAACTGAGCTACCCAGGCGCCCTTGCCCATTTTGTTTTATAGAGTGAATTTGAGTAGTTTTTCTCATGCTTGTGAGCCATTTATATTACCTTTATGTGAAATGTCTGTTTAAAGCTTTTGCCCATTTTTCTTAGGTTATTAGTCTTTTTTTTTTTAAATTAAATGCTAGAGGCTACACTCTAACACACACACACACACACACACACGCACACAGATTTTTTTCCCCCAGTTTGTCATTTGTCTTTTGACATTGTGGTGTTTTTTTTTTTCCATAAGGTCATTGTTCTTTATGTAAATGAGTTACTAGGATTTAAATTTTTTTTATCATTTCTTTTTACAAATTTATGTTAATCTTTTTTTTTTTTTTAAAGATTTTATTTATTTGTTTGTCAGAGCGAGCAAAGGGAACAACAGGGAGAGGGAGAAGCAGGCTCCCTGCTGAGCAAGGAGCTGGATGTGGGACTCCATCCCAGGACACTGGGATCATGACCTGAGCCAAAGGCAGATGCTTAACTGACTGAGCCACCTAGGTGTCCCACATCTATGTTAGTCTTGATGTCAAGTATGAATATGGATTCAAATTTATGTTTTTCAAGATGGCTACTTTATAGACCTAATACAGTTTATTAAATAACCAGTCTTTTCCTTACTGATTTGAAATGCCACCTCAGTCATGTGTTTTGATTTCTTTTTGGATTTTTCTGTTCTTTTTGATCTGTTTATCCATATGTTCATCTCATATTGTTTTAATTATCATATTTGGTAATTTGTTTTTACATCTGTTAGGGTTAGTCCTCCTTATCCTGTCCTCCTTTTCAGAAGTTTCACGGCTCTTACTTTTTTTGTTGTTTTAGGTTTTATTTATTTAGAGAGCGAGAGAGAGCACGATTTGGAGGGAGAGGTAGAGGGAGAAGCGTATTCCCTGCTGAGTGGGGAGCCTGATACAGGGCTTGATCCCAGGACCCTGAGATCATGACCTAAGCTGAAGGCAGACACTTAATAGACTGAGCCACAAGTATTTGGTCCGAGTATTACGAATTTAACTTCAGTTTTGAAAGTTTCTGCATTTGTAAGTTTAGGCATGGAATCGGAGAGTTAACTTAGGGATTTGTTGCCTAACTATGTTATTATAAAAATGTTTCAAATATATCCATCTGTCTCTACAAGCAGATAAATATAACAACTTGGACATGCTGTTAATAGGTTCATGTACTTGTAACTTAAGAAATCTTAAGTTGGGTTCTTGTCCTAGTTTGCTTTCCTTAAATAGTATTGGGAAAAAGTCACCAGTTAACAGGGCTACAAATATTTTTGTTACATTGAGGTATCTTTATCTTGATATCAGTTGTAATAAGATTTCTTCTATAACACTTAAATGTTTCAGTTAGTGCTCTAATATCATTTATGCAGCTAACTCAGATAACTGTTTTGTTTCATTTGTATTTAGATAAAAGTCGAATAGAGTCAATGTAGAAGAGTGTCCTGTGTGCTTTGAGTTCCAAATTTTGTATGAATGTATTTCAATCCAAAGACCACTTTTTCTTTGTTGTTTATTGTGAGGTTTTCAGCTCTTCATGTGCTCTATTTTCCTTTTTAGCATGATACCAGTAGTCCTTTGCTAATCAGTGGATCTTCTGTATCTGAGCTCCCATGGGCTGTAAAAGTAAGTAAACTTTTTAACTACTTTTTCCTTACCACTGCTTTGCTTCCTACCCACATAATCCTTGTCCCCTATTTCCAAAACTGTTGTAATCTGTATGAGACTTTCATTTTTACTGTAGGGAAATACTGAAATGAGAAATCTTTTGAGAGATCTTTGTCAATCATTTTGTGACAATTAGTATGGTTTAATCTCATTTCTGTTATAGTATAAACTAAAAATGGTTATGTCATAATCCTATTTCATTAATAGGTAGTTTACCTCACTGGTATTATTTCCTGTTCGAAAATTGTGGTTAACTAGATAATTCTCTTTATGGCTCTAAAACTAACAATTCTATATGAAAATTTTTTCTGAAGTGGGTATTTTGCATTGTATATATTTGGAGACATCACACTAGTTATGACTATCTTAATCAGATGTTTTAAATTGTAATTTTAAATAATATTAGAATATAGCAGTTCACATGATCTTTAATAAATATGTACAGTTTTGTCAGAAAGTCATTTGGTTTTTATGTCTATGTATGCTTGTTCTTAACTAATTCTAAAAAGTATAGGGATTTGGCTTTGGGCAAATCACAAACAATAGTTTTTTTTTTTTAAGATTTTATTTATTTTAGAGGGAGAGAGAAAGAGCACACATGCAAGAAGGGGGAGGGACAGAGGAAGAGAATCTCAAGCAGACTCCCACCCCCACCTTCCACCAGGTGTGGAGCCCAACCTGAGGCTCAATATGGGGCTTGATCTTAACAACCCTGAGATCATGACCTGAGCAGAAATCAAGAGTCTGACTCTCAACAGATGGAGCCACCCAGGTGCTCCATGAACAGTACTTTTTTGTTTTTTATTTTTTAAGATTTTATTCCTTTATTTGACAGAGAGAGATCACAAGTAGGCAGAGAGGCAGGCAGAGAGATGGGGAGAAGCAGGCTCCCCACTGAGCAGAGAGCCCAATGTGGGGCTCGATCCCAGGACCCTGAGATCATGACCTGAGCCGAAGGCAGAGGCTTAACCCACTGAGCCACCCAGGCACCCCTGAACAGTAGTTTTTTATGTTATACATGTAACTTCCCAGGATTTTAGGGAATGGCCTGTTATCAATAAGAAAAGGAAATCTTGCTTTGGGAAAAATGGGGGAAACTTGATGTTTATTCCTATGGTGGTTATTTTCTTTTTAAAATCTGAGTTTGAAATGTAACTAATACCATGTTGAGAAAGTCATAGAATGTCACTAGCTTGTGTGTTCTCACAAAAGTTATTTCTTTGCTATGGATTTAAGTGAGAGGGTTGGACTAGATGCTCCTCTCAAAGCCCTTCCTATCACTAAAATCTTCCGATGAAGCTCACAGTAGAAAAGCAGACATGGTGTTCGAGCTATGAAAGGAATGGAAGGGATACTGGACTCTTGTGTAACTTTTAAATTGTTATTTATAATAATATTTTTTGATGAAAGCAATTTTTTTAAAAGATTTTAATTATTAGAGAGAGAGATTAGGAACAGAAACAGGGGGAGTGGGGGAGGGAGAAACGGGCCTCTTCCTGAGCAGGGAGCCCAACGTGGGGCTTAATCCCAGGACCCTGGGATCATGACCTGAGCTAAAGCTAAAAATTGTTTTTTAAATAAGTTTAAGGATATGTTGCCTGTTCTTTGAGGATTTGATTTTTATAACTTCAGTTAAATGCGTATCACCACTATTTAACTTATGATCTTTTTTATATTATAGTCTGAAGATAAGGCCAAATATGATGCCATTTTTGATAGTTTAAGCCCGGTGAACGGATTTCTCTCTGGTGATAAAGTGAAACCAGTGTTGCTCAACTCTAAGTTACCTGTGGATATCCTTGGAAGAGTAAGATATTATTAAATTCTAAATGTAATCTTCATGTATCTTGCTTTTGTATCTACCAGGAGCATTTATAGCTCATTGTTAAAAAATACTTAAGCCTTATTTTGAAATTATATTATTATAGAGTTTTTGTGTTCTGATTTAATATATAAAATTATTGCCAGTTAATTTTATTTGACATTCCCTCTAAAGTATAAGTGCTTGAAATTAGTTATATATATAAAAGCCCTTTGAGTAGATCCTTTTTTCTTTGTGCTGTATGCTCTGACTTCCCAATTCCTTGATTTAATTTCTAGGGACCACCAGTATTTTGTATCTGCTACCTACTTCATAGCTGTATCATGGGGCCTTGCCATAAGGAATAGTTTCATCTCTGAAATCATTTGTTCTACTCTCTAAATAGAACTTCTCATTTTTCTAGATCTCTTTCATAAGTACTTGGAAGACTAATTCTTTGACTTCACTAGACCTTTAGGTCTCAGAGTCCTTTACTTTCTGATATCTTTGGCTCCCTTGCCATGTGTTCTAACCTTTCTCCTGACCTGGTGAAAATCCAGCTTTGTGTTAAGCTAATTATGTGCCTTCTCTGTGGTTGCATATGGACTGCTGAGAGTCTAATAAAATTGGTATCATCATAATTTCATGATCACCAACTTCAGATGGGCTTTCCCTACTCTTGGACTATTTCCATACTGATTTCTCTCTAGGCCTCTTTGTACTTCAAACATCATCTGCTCTCATTAACCTTTCAGCGTTTCTTTAATCCCTTGCTTGGTCAGAATACATGAGGTCATATCCTGTCTGCACCATTTCTTAGGTGTGTGACCTTGGGTGAATCATCAGAAAACCATGTATCAATTTTTTAATATTTGAAATGAGCACAATTGCCAGTTTATCGGGTTGTAAGGATTAAATGTGATAATGTATATATTCAGCACGGTGCTTGGTGCATATTCTTTGATGCTAGCTCCTGTGATGCTGATGGTGATAATGACTTTACCACCACATCATCAGTAGTAGTACTACTGGATCAGTGTTGTATAGGTTAGGTGCTCAATAAATATTAATTTAAAAGCCATTTTCCAGTAATGTTTCTCATTAATCATTTCTCTGCTGTGTGATTGGTATGAGATTTCTAAACTATAAATATAATCCTGTTATTTTTTTACTTGAAACTAACCCTCTTAGTAGCTTCCTGATGCATTTAGGGTAAAGTCCAAATTCCTTCAAGGCACTTAAAGAACCAGACACTTGTTTATCTCCATTCCAATCTCATACTTTCTCTTCTGTCCCAAGTAAAATTTTGTTGAATGACTTAAATATCTCATTTTCAAGGATTTAACATAATTTTATAGCTGGTCTAAAGGTATGGAATCTATTCTATATTTAAACCAAATCTACTAGGTCCTTTTAGATTTATTTTTCCCTAGTAAGCCCTGGACATTAGCTGGTTTGTAATTAATACTCACTGGATATATCTTTCGGTTGATTAGAGATTCTGTATGGAAAACAATAATGGACTTAGTTGGAAATCTTTATGTTGAATACTGATTCTATAACCTAATAATGGTTGCGTGATCATAACTAAATTATATTCATGTCTAAAAGCTGGTTGATAGTACCACATGGAGTTGTTGCATGAATAAACTGAGATGATGTTTGTGAAAAAGCATTGTAGCTGTTTAAAGTGCTATGTACATAATTGTTTTCTTATTTGAGAGAAACAAATATTTTCTTTAAATTTTTGTAAGGAATTATTATTTAAAAATACTTGTATTAAGAATTACTACTTTTTCCAATAATGTTAATATAGAATATAATAGTGATTTCATAAAATGTTCAGCAAAAGTGAGATTTCTCTGAGAAATAGATATTTTAATGTTTAGATAAAACTTTCCCCCAATTTAAGTATTTGGTGTTTACAGGTACCACATGAAATGAAAGAGCATTAATCTTAGTCAGTTCTTTTGTTTTTAAGGTTTGGGAGTTGAGTGACATTGATCATGATGGACTGCTTGACAGAGATGAGTTTGCAGTTGTAAGTAACTTAATGGTCTTAACTATCTTAAACCTCTTAATGGTTTTCTCCAGTGAGAATTTCCTTGTTTAGTTTATCCCCAGAGGAAAACTATATTTCCTTAAGATTGTTGGTAGGAGTATTTTTATCAAAAGTGTACAGATAGTCAATAAATATTTTTAAACAAATGAATAATAGAAAATGTATGTTCTTACCATCTTTATTTTATTTGACTTTAAGGTACATAGGGTTATCTGCTATGGATAATATACTGTAAAGATGCTGAGTGGTATTGATCCTTTGTATCCCATCTTAACCAGGCATTGCATCTCAGTACCTCCTTCTGCTATGGAATAATTTTACTTCAAATATACCCCCAGATTTTCACATTTGTTTTGTTAAAGGAAAACATGGATAACACTGTAGTTTCATTTAATTTATAGAGTCAGAGAAAGTTTTGACATCTTATCTGAAGACATGTCATCTTTGGAAATTGGGGTTAATTCCAAATAGAGTTGTATTCATCTCTTCCTTAAAGAGTAGATACAACTTTGTTGTGAGCTCATGAATAGTAAATCTGTAATCCCCCTTTTAATCTCTTATGTGGAAACTAATCTGTTCAGATTTTCTGTCTTTATTTTGCTGAGAAATTATATCTCTGACTTTTTAAACTCATGATAGATTTGCATTATTCTTTTAAGATCTTCTGGGGTTGTAATTGTGTTACTTTCTCATTCCAAATCTTATATATTTTTGCCCCCTCTCATCTTTTGTTTGATTGAATTTTATGTAGTTTATAAATCTTTTAAAAGAGCAATCTTTTGGACATAATTTTCCTTTTTCTTATGTTTTGACTTTTTCATTCTTTTAAGCTTTTATCTTAATTCTTTTTTCCTAGTTTCTTTTGGTTTGCCTTAAAAAAAACTTTTGAAAATGAGTACTGAGTCCCTTTCTTATCATCTTTAATATTGAAAAAATTTAAAGCATGTATTTTCTCTTGAGTACAGGATTAGCTGGATTCCATAGATACTGATATAAAGTATTCTCCTTTTTGCTACTTTTAATTTTCTTTTAAAGATTTTATTTATTTATTTGACAGAGAGAGACACAGTGAAAGGGAGGGAACACACGCAGGGGGAGCTGGAGAGGGAGAAGCAGCCTTCCTGCTGAGCAGGGGATTCCTCTTGGGACCCTGGAATCAGGAGTTGAGCCAAATGCAGTTGCTTAATGACTGAGCCACCCAGGTGCCCCTACTTTTTAGATAATTTCTAGGTTTTTTTTTAATCATCTGTTTAGGAATATGTTTCCTAATTTCAAAGTAATTAAGTTTATTTGGTTTTTAGTTACATTTGTACATACTTTTAAAATTTTATTTATTTATTTGATAGACAGAGATAACAAGTAGGCAGAGAGACAGGCAGAGAGAGGGGGAAGCAGGCTCACCGCTGAGCAGAGATCCCGATTCGGGGCTTGATCCCAGGACCCTGGGGCCATGACCTGAGCCGAAGGCAGAGACTTTAACCCATCGAGCCACCCACGTGCCCTGTTACATTTGTATATACTTTTAGCTTGATTAGATCATGCACAGAGAATGTGGTCTTTAAAAATCTCTGTTTAAAAAATTTCTTGAGGTTTTTTTTGTTGCCCAGTTTGTGACCTATTTTTACATATGTTCCCTGGATGTGTCAACATTTCTGTTTGGGAGATAATTAGACCTCTATAAACTCATCATATCAATTTTATTGAGTATGTTTCTGTTTTGCCTTATTTTTCTTTTTTTGCTCTTTCATAAGTTTTATTCTATTTATAGCCTAAGAGCCAACTAAAATAGGAAGAATAACTATTATTACATTTGGGAAAAAAATACAGAAGTGGAAACTTAAAGTGACTTGAGTTGATGGTCCTAAGTCCCTAGTATTTTTATTTTAATTTGGGTGATAGTTGGGAAGTGGCAGGGGATATACCCCCTCACACTGGCGACACAATTTTTCCCAGCTACATATTTGAGGTTGATTCAATGTTTGTGTGGTGTTTTGGGGAGAGAAAGTGATATATTGAGATTTGGCTGATGATGTACTTTGAACGATTGTCAAACTCTGTATATTAACTTTTTATAAATAGCTTTTGTGTTAAGAATACTGGCATAAAATCTGGGGCTCCTGGGTGGCTCAGTGGGTTAAGCTTCTGCCTTCGGCTCAGGCATGATCTCAGGGTCCTGGGATCGAGCCCTGCATCGGGCTCTGCTTAGCAGGGAGCCTGTTTCCCTCTCTCTCTACCTGCCCCTATGCCTACTTGTGATGTCTCTGTCAAATAAGTAAATAAAATCCTAAAAAAAAAAGAATACTGGCATAAAATCTTTGCATTGGTAAGATTTGTAGAGGGATTTCTTTTTCTATGAAGACAACAATTAAAATTTGAAAGAAGCATTTGTATAAGCACAGTTAAAAAAGATGGAGGATAGTATATCCTCATTGGATTAATGGTAGTGCTAAGGTAATGATTAAATACAGTTTATCTTATATGCCCTGAAGCCTTTTACTAGGTAACCTACTCTTTTTTTGGATAAAAGTAAACATTTATTGAAAGAATAATTTAAGAATGAATGACGCATTTATAAGAAGTTACTACTTAAAAACAATAGTGAACATCCATATGCCTTCCCTTAGATTTACTAATTTTAACCATTGTGCACATTTGATTTCTTTCTGTGTGCATTCCTTAGAAATTCTTCCCAGCTTTATTGTGCTTAGTGCCTTTAATTTTGGATTCCAGCTCATGTGACATATTTTTTTAAAGATTTATTTATTTGAAAGAGAGAAAGTGTGTACGAGTTGGGGGCAGTGACAGAGAGGGAGGGAAAGGAGAAAGAATCTCAAGCAGACTCCCTGCTGAGCATGGAACCAAGGTGGGGGGATGGCCTGATCCCACGACCAAGATACCATGACTTAATCCCAGAGTCCTGGGATTGAGCCCCGCATCAGGCTCTCTGCTCAGCAGGGAGCCTGCTTCCCTTCCTCTCTCTCTGCCTGCCTCTTTGCCCACTTATGATCTCTGTCTGTCAGATAAATAAATAAAATCTTTAAAAAAAAAAGCTATCATGACTTAGACCAAAATCAAGAGTTGGATGCTTAATCAACTGAGTCACTCAGGCACCCCTCCTGTGTTATTACTATTGCCTCTGTTCTCTTTTTATCTGGTTTACCTGATATTTCTTATATTTATAATGTATCTCTTGAAAAAAGCATGTTGCTGTGTTTCAGTTTTTTACCTCATTTGACAGTTTTTGTCTTTTAAGATAATGATACAGATACTGATTTTTATTCCCCCTACCTTATTTAGTTAACATTATTGTTTTTGTTTGTTTGTTTGTTTGTTTGTTTCTGTTGTTGCTGGTTATCAAGTAGTGATTCATTGACTTTTCTGTTCTTATTAAAGTGGAAATTTTGTTATATCTATTCCATTAATGGTTGATAACACCTATCTCTGTACTAAATCATACTTATTTCTCCAGTAGCTCAAAATAAGTTAACCTTCACTCCAGTAAAACAAGTCCTTTAGATTATTTTCACTTCAGTCTTCTTTACCTCTTAACCCCAGAAGATTTTAGAACATATTTTATTAACTTAAATTCTAGATTTTACTCAGTTAATTTAGTTCTTTTGGTTCTAGGATTTTCCTTGTGGTTTTGTCAGTATCAGTGGTCTCACTAGCATTGTTTTGGTAGACTTTACCTGATAAATCTTTTCCATCTTTTTATTTGATGAATAACATAGTCCATACCATTTCTTTTTTAACTTTTCAGAGTAACTTTTTTAAAAAAATTGAAGTAATGTGATTAACACACAGTGTTGTATTAGTTTCCTGGTGTCCAGCATAATGATTCAACCATCCTATACATTGCTTAGTAACCACAATAATCACAATAAGTACAGTTACTGTTACCAGACAATGTTATTACACTCTTATTGATTATATTCCTTACACTGTGATTTTCATCTCTGTGACTTATTTTATAACTGGAAGTTTGTACTTTTTAATCTCTTTTATCTAATTTCACCCGTCCCTCCTGCCATGTCCCTCCTGGTAACTGCCAGTTTGTTCTCTGTATCTAAGAGTCTGTTTTTTTGTTTGTTTCTTTGTCTCTTTGTCTCTTTGTTCATTTCTTAGATTCCACACGTGAGTGAAATCATGGTATTTGTCTTTATCTGACTTATTTCACTTAGCATCATATTCTCTGGGGCCATTCATATTGTTGAAAATGGCAAGATCTCATACTCCTTTTTATGGCTGAGTAATATTCCCGTGTGTGTGTGTGTGTGTGTGTGTGTGTACACCACATCTCTTTAATCGTTCATCTGTTGGTGGGTACTTGGGGTGCTTCCATCTCTTTGCTATTGCAAATAATGCTACAATAAACATGGGGGTGCATACATCTTTTTGACTTAGAGTTTTGTTTTTTTTTTTTAAAGATTTTATTTATTTATTTGACAGAGAGAGATCACAGGTAGGCAGAGAGAGAGGGGGAGGCAGGCTCCCTGCTGAGCAGAGAGCCTGATGCGGGGCTTGGTCCCAGGACCCTAGGATCATGACCTGAGCGGAAGGCAGAGGCTTTAACCCACTGAGCCACCCAGGCGCCCCGAGTTTTGTTTTCTTTGGGTAAATACCAGTAGTGGTGTTACTGGATCATAGGGTATTTCTGTTTTTAATTTTTTGAGGAACCTCGATAATTGTTTTCCACAGTGGCTGTTCCAGTTTATAATCCCACCAACAGTGCTTAAGGATTCCTTTTTCTCCACATCCTTGCCAACACTTGTTATTTCTTGGTTTTCTGATTCTGGCTAGTCTGACACATGTAAAGTGACACCTTGTTGTGCTTTTGATTTGCATTTCCCTGGTGTCTCCTTTAGTATATATTTTTTCTGTCTTACTTCTGTGACTTAGGCATTATCAAGGCACACTACCTAGCTATCCTGTAGAATGTCTGCCAATCTAGGTTTGTCTGATGTTTTTCTCATGGATAGACTAGGGATATGGGTTTTCGGAAAGAATACCACAGGTGTGAAATGACTTTTTCATCACATTTATCAGGTGATACATAATGTCTACATGCCATTAATGGTAATGTTAATCTTTGTCACTTGGTAAAGATGCCGTTTGCCAGATTTCTTCACTACGAAGTTACTATTTCCTCTTTTCCTGTTCTGTTCTCTGGAGAGGCAGACTCATGCCTTTTTTACTTTGTATTTTGTCTTCATATCTTTGTACTGGTTTTTACATTCTTAATAGGCCTTAAACTTTTCTGTCAAGTAAGTGGTCTAAATTTTTGTCAGTAGCATTTGTTGGGTCCTTATGTGAAGTTTTTGGCACTTTGAGATTTATTTATTAACTGTATTTGTATTAACATGTTCACATTGTACTGAAATCAGCTTGTTACATGGTTGCTGATTCTACCAGGTGGTAAACATAAAAGGTCTTTCTAGTTTTCTATTTCTGGTGCCTAGCACAGTGCCTGGTGGCTAGAGATTTCTCAGTAAATATTTTGTTGAATTAAATTGATGAAAAAAGCTTGTATTACTAGGAATATATAAGAAATATCTGTTATTTTCATCCCAGAATGCTATTTTGAGAAATTAAAACTGGCAGTTCAAGTGGATGAAGGAACAAGTAAAACTCTAAAATACTGGTTCTCAAAGTATGGTCTCCCATCAGCAACATCACCATTACCAGAGAACTTGTTGGAAATGCAGATTCCCAGGCCTTAGCCTAGCCCAACTAAATCAGAATTTCTGGGGTAGGGTCAAAGAAGCCCTCTTAGAGATTCTGATGGCCACTAAAATTTGAGATACATTCGCTAAAAGCACAGAGGATAAAGAAAACAAAGAAGCTACTGGTAATTGACTGCAGTAGTAAAACTAAATCCCCTCTTCCCTGCTATAACTAAGAAAGCTTAGGCTTGATTTTGCCAGATTTCATTCCTTTCCTTTCCCTCTCTCTCTTTCTTTTTTTCTTTCTCTCTCTCTCATTTTTTCTTTCTTTGAATATGGTGCATCATTTGATTTAGTTGCTATATTTGTTTCAACGGCAGACTTTGATTAGGCTAAAGTACAATATAAAAAAAAAAAATCACCCAGCAGTATACTGTTCACTTTCTTCTATTTTATTTGCTAGAAAATTTTTTGGCTTCACTTTTGTCAGGGAAACTATTTTCAGTATCACATGAAATTAATGATAATTTTTTTTTTAATTTCCAAAAAATGTGTTGCCTATTGGCAGCAGATAGCTGACATGGCTTTTTTGCTTCTAGTGTCTCCTTTTCCAGGAAATGACTCCCATCTGTAGCGAGAGGAATGCTGACCTTTAATGTGCATGTTAGTCACTTCCTTTAGCTCAGTGCCAATTTAATAATATTGCCTATACCATGAATTTGGTTGAAAGTATGTGCTAGCCAGATGGTTTTCACTCTGGAGTTTCAAGCTTTTTGAAGATAGTAAAGTTTGTGTGTTTCTAAAACTAAATTGAATTCTTCAAGTTGACTAGCGAGTGGTAAGAAGAGAATTCTTGGTTTGGGCCAAATGGTTAAATATGGTCCCAGGACAAAGAGCATCAGCATCCCTGGAGACTTCTTAGAAATTTAAAACATCAGGCCCAACCCAGACTTAGTGATTCTAGAATTCTGGGAGTGGAGCCCAGAAATCTGTGCTTTATAAAGTTGTTCAGGTAATTCTGATAGTTGCTACAATTTGGGACCCACTTAGTAAAAGATTAGTTTTATCTATCTCTTGTAGAGAACATGGTATTATAAAATTACATGTGTACTCTTAATGAAGCTGATAAATCTGAGAAAAACCAGAGCTTTGTAGCCAGATCTTTGTTTGAATCCTATACTGTCACTTCTTTAAAGGATATTAGGCAAGTTACTTGGCATTTCTGAGCTTCAGTTTCTCCATATATACAATGATATTTCTGAAGGTGGTGGGGTTATGGACATTGGGGAGGGTGTGTGCTATGGTGAGTGCTGTGAAGTGTGTAAACCTGGCGATTCACAGACCTGTAATATATGTTTATAAAAAAATTAAAAAATTTAAATAATGATATTTCTAATTACAGAAATCAAGGATCGGTGTTGTTGTATTAGGTGCTCAGTAAACACTGATTCGAAAGTCCCATAAAACTTAACTTAGAATTGTAAGCAAACTTTTTTGGGGAAAAATGTTATTTTCAGTGGAAGAAAAATAATTAAGAAGTACTTAAGTTTCCTCCCAGTTGCTGTTGGAATCTTTTTGTAGGTTCCTGGTTGCTTTGAGCAATTTCATATGCTTGAAGATTGTTGTGGAAACTATCTTTTGAAAGTCTTGAAGGTGTCTTGACATTCTGTATGTAGGTTGTTCCACTTTGTGCAAATGCTTTATGTATTTAATAATTAAAAATAATTTTTAATAGGTAATGCATTCTCATGGGTGGGAAATCTGTACAATATAAGAAGATATTCAGTGGAAAAAACTCAGTTCTATCCTTGCCCTCAGTGTTCCATTTATATCCACTCTATAAACAACCACTTTTCTTAGTTTCTTATTCATTCTTCTAGACTTCTAAAATGCAAACATAAGCACATATGAATAATTATTACTCCCTTACCTCAAGAGATAACACACTACACACACTGTTAGACACACTAACACTGTACTTGGATAGCTTCACATAGAGAGCTCTATGTTTCTTTTTTTTCCCCTCCCAGGTTAACTTTATTGAAGAACTACTTTACATACAGTGAATTGCATTCAATTTAAGTATATAATTTGATGAGCTTTGATAATTGTATATTATGAAGGTACCACAGTTAAGATAATGTTTTTAATGGTTTTTTGTGTGTTGGTTTTCTTTTTGTTTCATAGTATTTTATTGTATAGCTGTATCATAATGTTTTTAAACCAGTCTTTTGTTGTTAAGCACTTGGGTGCTGCTGCAGAGAATTCTGTGGTTAACAATCCTTTTCACACAGTGTTTTTTATGTAGGCAGGTAAGTCTGAGGATAGATTCCCAGATGGGGGATTGCTAAACCAAAGGAGAAGTAAATAAGTTTGTTAGTTGTTGCCAATCTGTCCTTCATATGCTTGGTATCAGTTTGAGCTCCCACTAGCAATGTCTGAAGGTGCCTGTTTGCCTAGTCTAGTTAACAGTGTACATTATGAAACTTCAGATATTTGCCAGTAAGTGGAAAATGTATTTTAATATAGTTTTAATTTGAAGTTTTGTGAAAGTGAGCATATTTTTGTATCTTACAGAGTAGACCATCTGTAATTTTTACTTTCCTGTAAAAGATAAGTTTTTACTCTTTACCCATTTTCCTATTGGATTTTATGTTTTTCTTCTGTTAATTTCTAGGGACCCTTTTTAGGAAGACTAACTCTTTCTTTGCAGATATCTTTTCCCCAGGTTGTTTGGTTTTGACATTGCAAGACTTTTAGTTGAAGGGTATGTGTCTTAAGTTTTCGCTACTTTGGATATCTTCCTAAAAGTTGCTTAGCTTTGATTTATTTCCTTTTCTCCTTTATTCTTTTCCTCCTTTTTTTCTTTTCCAGCCTAATTTCTTTAAAAAAAAAAAAAAAAGAATTCGAGACAGTTTGAAGCTGCTTTGTTGTTGAACAATAATCAACTCAGTGGGTGGATGTTGTTAAATGATTTTAATATATATGACCCTGGTTCATTTCTCTTGAAGGCCATGTTTTTGGTATACTGCGCATTGGAGAAAGAACCTGTGCCAATGTCCTTGCCTCCTGCCTTGGTGCCACCTTCTAAGAGAAAAACGGTCAGTATATCAGGCTCTGTGTGGTTGATCCTCTTGTCAGCATCAGCCGAGAAACCTTACCACTCCTTACCACCTGTAGGCATTTTACCTACCAAAGCACTGTTAAGATAGGTATAGATCTATCAGTGTTAAAGGACTTTTTATTTTTAAGTGCATGGCATTTAACAGTTGATTGCTTGATGAAGACAGAAGTAGTAATCAAAAGGATCAAAAATTTAGAGTACCCTCTGGTTGAATCTGCATAATATGATGTCCCAGCGAAGACATAATCCTCCTGCATTTGGCCTTACTTGGGTCATACGGATGTTTTATTGGCTTTGCTTTGATCTACCTGGACTTAGAGTTGGAGACAGAAGATATCCCATGCTAATCTGGCATGCTTGCCCAGGCATAGTTAATAGATGTTTTTGTTTTCTTAATCCCTGGTTAACTCTTGATTCTTTGGGATCAAATCATCCAATTTTGGATTGTCCAGAGCCTTTTTTCCCCTCTAGCCTTGTGCTTGTTAGGCTGCATAAAGGAAAATAATGACAGGATATGCAAATCAGCTAATTCAGCTACAGCTAAGAATGCTGAGTGAAACTCTAAAAAATAGGGATTGAGAATTATCTGAATATTTTGCTTATACAGATTCTCCCAGTTACTCGTCTTAATGTGGTCATTCATAAGTCAAGAGTTAACTATGCTTGAATTTATTCATTACTTAAAAGGTAAAAAGTGAAATGGGCATCTATAAGTATATCCCAACTGACCTGTATTTTTCTTCCGCAATTTTCTCTTCACCACAGCATTTTGATTAGGGTGTGATGGAATGGTACACTATTGCTACAGTTAGTGGGATGGAATTGCTCAGAATTTTGACAGATACTATCATGGGTTGCAAGAATGACATTTGAAAGTCTGTTTCATTCTGACAGAAACACCTTATATAGCTATATATTTACTTGTTCTTATTACTCTTTTTATTTCTTTCCTGTAGTGGGTTGTATCCCCTGCAGAAAAGGCTAAATACGATGAGATCTTCTTGAAAACTGATAAAGATATGGATGGCTTTGTATCTGGATTGGAAGCCCGTGAAATCTTCCTGAAGACAGGTTTACCTTCTACCTTACTGGCCCATATTTGGTAAGATTTTATTTAAATTGATTTAGAAAACAAATATGGTTTTGTAAAACTCTAGCTTTGCGCATTCTTATTTTTAGGCATTTGTAAATTGGATAGTTACCTTTCAGAATTCTTTGTAGAGGGACGCCTGGGTGGCTCAGTTGGTTGGGCAGCTGCCTTTGGCTCAGGTCGTGCGTGATCCCAGCGTCCTGGGATTGAGTCCCACATCAGGCTCCTTGCTCGGCAGGGAGCCTGCTTCTCCCTCTGCCTCTGCCTGCCACTCTGTCTGCCTGTGCTCGCTCTCTCTCTCTCTAGCAAATAAATAAAAATCTTTAAAAAAGAAAAAAAAAAAGAATTCTTTGTAGAGAAAATTTAAATATGAGAATTTCTTCTGGATAATGGATAAAAGCTTGAGAATGTATTACCTGTTTTTGTTTTTGTTTTTAAGATTTTATTTATTTATTTCACAGTCAGAGATCACAAGTAGGCAGAGAGGCAGGCAGAGAGAGAGAGGGGAGGAAGCAGGGACCCCACTGAGCAGAGAGCCTGATGTGGGGCTCCATCCCAGGACCCTGGGATCATGACCTGAGCCGAAGGCAGAGGCTTTAACCCATTGAGCCACCCAGGCGCCCCTGTATTACCTGTTTCACAAGTTGACAGTGTCAGTTAATGATTATTAAAATGTTAAAATGCAGCATTTGTTTATATCACTTAATTAAACTTAAATTTTTAAGTGAGAATCCAAAAATCTGAAATTTAGACAGTGTACAGAAGAGTATCTTCAAGGTGTGCTCTTATAATTCTGTAGGGCATATGTATACTTTTATACCTTTACATAGGGAGTACACTTGGTCCTTAAAAAAGATGAACTTGAGTGTCTAGTGCATGTCATGTTAAATAAGACCATATATATGAAAATTATAGTGTGCCTGTTGTCAGTCCACCTCACTATATCAGAGATTATGTTGAGGTTTTCAAGAGGCAGCAAACATCAGATGTGGAACCACATAGCTGCAAAGAGAAACTTAGAAAAGAACAAAGGAGGACAGTAGGTCTGCCTTAAGAGGAACAAGAGCTCAAGACTGGGAAAGATTAAATATGTGTAACTAATAATTACTGCCACTTTCCAATGCCTAGGCCAGACAGTGTGCTCAATAAATGGCAGTTGTCATGGAATTGGCATTTTGCCCAGACTTTATGTGCTTTACCTTTTTTTTTTTTTTTTTTTTAAGATTTTATTTGTTTGACAGAGAGAGAGACAGCAAGAGAGGGACCATAAGCACGGGGAGTGGGAGAGGAAGAAGCAGGCTTCCTGCCGAGCAGGGAGCCCAGTGTGGAGCTTGATCCCAGGATACTGGGATCATGACCCAAGCCAAAGGCAGATGCTTAATGACTGAGCCACCCAGATGCCCCTGAAATTTACCTTTAATTCTCACTGTAACCTTGCAGAATGTGTGTTATCTCTACTTTATAGATAAAGAAACTAAGGCTTGAAGAGGTTAAAAAAATTTGTTCAAGGTCACAAGAAGAAATAAGTAGAGAAGCTGGAATTCAGGATTTCTTTGACACCTTACCCATAGTCTGTCAGGCCACATTGGGTTTCAGTGAATGAAACAGATCAGGACTTCAGAAAGCTGAGCTTCAAAAAGGAGAGAGAGAGGGAGGGAGGGAGGAAGGACAGAAAAGAAAACAGGATAAAACATTTGCTGTTTCTCTTCAAGTGATTTTGTAAAGCTTTCCACATTGCTGCCTTCTCTTCACATGTGATCTCCATTTGCAGCTGTTGTTTCTGCTTTGACTTGGTGATCCTTATATCCGCCTACTCCCAAGAGTTGCAGGAAGCAAGCCAATGTGGAAATTTTTGCTTGTTTTAGAATCATTCTAACGCCACTAATGACTCAAATTTGGTGAAATTTAGGTTTCATTTTTAGTATCTTTTAATGTTGAGAATGTTGGGATTCTCTGGCCTACCACAACTCTTATTCTGTAATAGTTCTGGAAATTGGTAAGAAAGCACAAAGCAAACCCAGATAAGAGACCTCTGCTCAGCACCAAGGTGAACATTCTCTTTCTCTTTTTTAAAAACCATTTTAGCTGATCTCTCTTTTCTAACATCAGTTTAAGTTTTGGGCAGGTCACACACAGAAGAATGAGTTTCTTTTTTAACTCAACTGATCATTTTTAAAAAGCTACCTAGTCCTATTACTTTTTCCCTGGATTTTTAGAATAGTAGTTGTAACATTTATATTGTTTGTTTTGTTTATTTGTACAGGACATTATGTGACACAAAGGACTGTGGGAAGCTTTCAAAAGATCAGTTTGCCTTGGCTTTTCACTTGATCAATCAAAAGTTAATAAAAGGCATTGATCCTCCTCACATTCTTACTCCTGAGATGGTTCCACCATCAGACAGGGCCAATTTACAAAAGGTAAGACAACAGAAAACCAGAATGTATTAACAAAAGGAAACAAGTGCTGTGTTAGATGACAGACTTGATTTGAATGAAACAAGTGGAGAAAACGTATCTGGTTAGCAGTAGAGCAGTATACTGTTTGTGGTTTAGTTTGTGTCTATAAATATGTCCAGACGCCTTGTATGACATTGTTGGGCTGCAGCTCGTTTACCCCAGCATTCATTACACATATGGCAAACATATTTTCCAATCTAAAAATTGGAAAAATGTGGTCTCTCTTCCCCCGTCTTGGATTTTTGAATTTTTATGAATAAGGTATAAAATTTAAATGAAATTTATAGGAATTAAGTTATTATGTTTTATTTGATGATTCACCCCAAATAATACAAGATTGAAAACAAAATCTAGGAGATTATGATTGGTGTCAATTTTATATGTAAAGAAGAAAAACATCATGTTGAGAAGTCTGTGGTTTTAGCCACGTAGATGACCTTTTCCTGAGCTGGGGGCCAAATTTCATATCTGAACAGCTAGATGCAGGTTTTAGCAACTTTTGGTTTCTGGCCAGCAGTGGGAGTTTTCAAAACTACATTGTTTTAGCCATGCTGTGCCTTGATTTTTCTCTTCTCCTCTAGACATCCTTCCTAGCATAGTGTATTTACAATATCTTGGCCTTCACAGAGCTTCAAAAGGACTTATATTTTCTAGGGGCTATTATTGCCTTTAAAAATACATACTTTGTATTTTTAAATATTTTATGACCTATAAAGTAATTACTGCTGTGGTGATTTTTCAGAGTTAGATATAATAAAAGTTGTTAGATGTGTGGTATAAGGATAGCTGTCTTTACAGTGTCAGTAGAATAGTTTGGTTTTGCAGTAATTTTGTCACATAGGTTAAAAAAATCCCATTTTAACCTAATAAAAGTCAAAATTGATTTTTTTTAATAAGTCAACTAAATGGAAATTTATAGCCACCAGGTATAGAAATTACTTCTAGGAGTTTTTAATCCTTAGTTTTAAATAAGATAAGTATTTGATTATCTCTTTTGTGAGTTTTAGGGAAAGGGAGAGCATTTTCTGAAATTTTTGAGATTTCTGGTGACATAGGATATGGGTTCCCTGAGTTGTGGAAAAGGCTAAAAGTGATGCCACCCAGAAAGATAAAAGTTACAGATTTGTATGCGTGCTCTCTGCTATAACTATATCTGAGTTGTTTCATCCTTTTTTTTTCACCTATGCAGACTGTTTTTTTACCTTGTCACCTTCATTTTATACACACTAAATCTCCCACCAGTGCAAAACTACAGATGTGACAGAGCTTTCTGAAGCAGATGACATTAGCAGACACCCCAGGTTGCATCTGCTCTACAGAGTTTTTAATAGATTTGTCTGAAGTCCATTCACTAGAGCATAGACACTTTTGGCTAATTATGTCAGATATCAATATTATACATTAAAATGGGATTTTATCATTATTGTCTTATCTTTTAACCCAACGTTTTAACCTTAAGTATTTAAAGTTTTCATTTGTTTTGTCTTTCGAATAATCTCTTTTCTCTTTATAATCTGATTTTTTAGAACTGCATTTTTTTGCAGCTTTGACTAATCTTTTTTTGAATATTGCTTTCCTTTCTGTGTTTTTTCTAGTTTGGACTATTTTTTCCATTCTGCAGCACTCTGCTTTTCGCCTTTCTTGTACTGTCAGTTTCTTAACTCTACTCTCTCAAGGTTAGAGCTTTACTTTATGCCTTTTTTAGCATTACGGTTTTTGGTTTGTAATTTTGCAATTAGAGGCTTTTTAAGTGGCAAAGTGGAATTTTTGTGTAATGCACAAAACAGGGTGAGACAAATATTTTTGAAAAAAGGGGACATGCTACATTTTTCTCCATATGCTCTTCTTAAACTTTATATACTGTTAGCTGAACTTTTTTCATATTTCTTGATTGCATGCCATTTTATTACTTTAGAATGGGAGTTTAATTTCTGTGTTAGCAATTGAGGAGTGATACAAGCTATACCAAATACAGTACACTAATCTGCCTTCTGGAGTCATCTGTGGTATCACCTAATTTGTTTGAGGTTAAACTTACTTGTCTCACTCTTCTTATCTGATGATATTTTTAATAGTGAAAGACTGTCAGCTGTGAGTCACTTTTTTGAGCTGGAGTGGCAGAAGAGGTGTGGAAGTCATGAGTTTCTTGGTATACTTGGACCTTTCATAGAGAATTTCTCAGTAGCAGTTACTCTTGGTGATAAAAGTGAGACCAAGTCCTGATTTTTCATTTTGTTCAACTGTCAAACTGTCTGACCAGGATTAGCTCATATATCAAGTTTTGACAAACTTAAAATCCTAGTGGATACCTGTCACATTCAAAAGTCCACTTTAAAATTTCTAATTTAATTTAAGATGATAAGGGTCTGGGTATTAGTGAAACACAGTAAAAGAGTAAGAGGTACATTTGATAAAAATTTATAGTTAATAATAAAATTGAAACTAGCATTAATTGAATCCTAATAGATGAATTTTGGTATTGGTAGACAAAACATCCGAGGACTAATAATGCAGTGTGCCTAAAGAAATATGGAGGGAGTTATTTGCCAGATTTTATTGACATAAATATTTGACATATTGTTTATCAAGTTGGCTTTCAGGGTTGATGGTTTCAATTACCCTAAATGATCTTGATGTCCAAGTGCCAAGGTGCATGATGTGAAATAGATTTTAATTTAATCAGAGGTCTCCTAAACAATGTCTCCTATTAGCTGGGTTCATCTTTAGGCAGGTGCTTTAAATCTAGTTCCTTAGCTCTAAAATGGGGTTAGTAATAATATCGGCCATACCTACAACCCAATTTTCAGATTAGTTTTGAGACTTGATTAATGGATTGAAAGTGCTTAGTAAATTGTAAAGCATCATATACATGTGAAAAGATGGGATATTGTGAACTTTTATGTTTCTTCTTCTGTTGTCTAAGTTCATGACATACATTAAGTCCATGATAAAATATGTATTAATTCTAAGTTTTATGTTCTGCTAATGAAGTCCTCAACGTATTTTAGTTTTACATGTTTGGGCCTCAATTTTAAAATTTCCTAATGGTGGTTATTTTGTTTTTTGTCAATCTGGTTATAGCACTGAGGGTTGGTCAGGTGTTTGAAGGAGCAGTTATCTCCCAATGCAGTTAGTAAAATGGCAGAGACCACAATAAACCCAGCTGGATTTTCTAACTACAGGTACTATTCAGAGACCAATTTTGACACTTTCATTACTGAAAGAAAACCATATGTAAAGGATGTCATATATGAAGACAGCTTCATAATATGCTGATGTTAAAATTTACTATGGAACATGCTGAGCAACTAGTTCTGCTTTAAATAGAGTAGGCACCAAAATTGTTTAACAAAAGTAAATTTTGAATTGAATAGAATCAGCTAACATTATGATTCTGAGATTCAACAGAAATTTGCTTACATACTCTGTGTCAGATGACACAAGTACAAATAATCACTATCCATCTCCCCAAGAAATTTATTCTTTCTTTTTTTTAAAAAAGATTTTATTTATTTATTTGACAGACAGAGATCACAAGTAGGCAGAGAGGCAGGCAGAGAGAGAGGAGGAAGCAGGCTCCCTGCTGAGCAGAGAGCCCGATGTGGGGCTTGATTCCAGGACCCTGGAATCATGACCTGAGCTGAAGGCAGAGGCCTTAACCCACTGAGCCACCCAGGCGCCCCCAAGAAATTTATTCTTTAATGGAGGAATTAGTTTATAAATCTGGTATCTACTTTACTTCAAGGTTTTAAACAGGTGCTAGGATCAAGTGACAAGGAGTTTGGGATCTCAAGTGGTGGTACCTATTATAGAGCAACAGCTTTTGGAGAATTTAAGGGAAAATGTCTCAGTTTATAACTGTGTGTGTGTATGAAATTACACTAGATATAATTTTCTTTTTTTTTTTTTAAAGATTTTATTCGTTCATTTGTCAGAGAGAGAGGGAGAGAGAATGAGTGAGCACCGGCAGACAGAGTGGTAGGCAGAGGCAGAGGGAGAAGCAGGCTCCCCGCCGAGCAAGGAGCCCGATGTGGGACTCGATCCCAGGACGCCGGGATCATGACCTGAGCCAAAGGCAGCCGCTTAACCGACTGAGCCACCCAGGCGTCCCTAGATATAATTTTCTTAAGTGAATTTGAAGTATCAGTAATACTGTAAAATGTGTAATAATCTGTATCCATGTAGTGCTTTTGAACATTTTTAATGCTTTACCATATATAGTTTTATAGTAATAATGTTATAATTGTGAACTTTTTGTTTTTAGAACATCATAGGATCAAGTCCTGTTGCAGATTTCTCTGCTATTAAGGAGCTAGATACCCTTAACAATGAAATAGTTGACCTACAGAGGTATGTAAAGTAAAATTAAGCTGACTATGTAAATACATACATACACATTTCTGTTTTTAATATGTATCTTGGTAAATGCTACTTTATTTAAGTACTGTGGTTCTTGAATTGGGAATCCTTGAATCCTATTTCTTTTTTTTCCCAGTGTACCCTAATTCATCAACTCTAAGGCAACCATTTAATTGCAAGATGCACTATTTTCTTATGTACCACTAAACTGAAAATCACTGCCAAATAAACAGTGGCATCAACTATGAATACTATCTGACTTTAGGCCAAGAAAAATGTATATCTTAGAATGAATGGAGTATAGTTTTCCTCCAGCTTTAGATATTTGAATAGCATATTAGAAAAACATTATTTAATATATTTTATGGAAGGAATGTTAAATGCATATACTGTGCAAAGAGGTTTCATAACTCTTATCTCATTTGCTTCTCGCAGGAACTGTAGAGTTAGATTTTATTGTTCCTAGTTTATAGGTAAGGAGTTTAGGTACTTAGAGAGGTTATTTTGCCCAGTCATACAAACCTGTCTCAGGACACTTGATTTGGAATTGAATCGTCTTATCATAGGCACTATGTGGAACAGACTTAAATACAGTTGGATTTGAATCTAAGTAGAACAGGCACTATTGATATTTCCTTAATTCCCTTGTTCCCTAGAAACTGTATGGTAATACTGTAAAAATGACCTCCTGCAATTACTTTTAAAAAAATGAGACCGGGACGCCTGGGTGGCTCCGTTGGTTAAGCGGCTGCCTTCGGCTCAGGTCATGATCCCAGCGTCCTGGGATCCAGTCCCACATCGGGCTCCTTGCTCGGCAGGGAGCCTGCTCCTCCCTCTGCCTCTGCCTGCTTCTCTGTCTGCCTGTGCTCTCTCTCTCTCTCTCTCTCTCTAACTAATAAATAAATAAAATCTTAAAAAAAAATAATAAATGAGACCATTTTTCCATCTACACGGTGTTGAATTTAAACATCATTTTTTATTTACACAAACCTTTTCTGTTTTTAACCTTCATAACACTTTGAAGCAGGTAATGGCTGATACTTTATTTTATTGATGATATTGAGACATAAGGGGGGATGTACAATGATTTATCTGGGCTATATAGCAAGAAATAGGCAATGATCTTTCCTCATTAAAATTGCTATAGGGAAACTTAGTTGTTACGATTTTTCAGTTGCAACAAAGAATTCAACCCAAGCTAATTTAAGTGAGAGTGAATTTGTTGACTTGTGAAATTAAGACCTCTTAGAGGTAGATAGAGATGGCTTAAGGAATAGCTTCATACTGAGGCTTAAATGATATAATCTGTTTTCTTGCTCTATTTCTTGTCTCCACTTCCACTGGATTGTTCATTCTCAGATGGAATTTCTCATTATATTGTCAAAAGGGCTATAGCACACTTAGCCTCGTGTATTTATAATTTTAGATCTAGTGGAGTACCTCTTTTCTGGCAGTTCCTGCAAAATCCCTAAGATTCCATATTATTGTACTTGCTTAGGGCCATACCTGTCTCTGAAATAGTCAGGGGCCAGGGATGTGTAGTTTATTGATTTGCCATGAACTCTGTCTTGGAGTGGTGAAAGGATAATTTGTTACCAGGACCACATAGAGGAGTGGGTATCCTGACATGAAAATTCTGCCAGAAGGAGGCATGAATTCTGGGGAGGTAAATGCTACTGAAGGCAGCATAGCTTTAAATCCATAGTAATTTGGGTGATTAGCCTTAGTATCATCTGTCTCTTTGAACAATATGACTTGACATTCTATAAACATAAGTCTGGGCACAGTGTCATTGTGTAGTTTTTTTGTTTGTGTATCCCAAGACCCTGGGACCATGACCTGAGCTGAAGGCAGAGGCCTTAACCCACTGAGCCATCCAGGCGCCCCTATTTTTTTATTTAAAAGATTTTACTTATTTATTTGAAGAGAGAGAGATCGCAAGTAGGCAGAGAGGCAGGCAGAGAGAGAGAGAGGAAGAAGCAGGCTCCCTGCTGAACAGAGAGCCCAATGTGGGGTTTGATCCCAGGACCCTGAGATCATGGCCCGAGCCGAAGGCAGAGGCTTAAACCACTGAGCCACCCAGGCGCCCTGTTATTAATTTTTTAAAATTTAGTCTTGAGTTTATCTGCCTTCTAAGTTCTGTGATATTCTTATTTCCTGCTCAAAGATTGGACTTTGTCTATTTACATAAAGCCTCTACACTTGAAATCACACAAAGTAAAAAACAAAAACAGAAACAAAACCCTTGGGGATTATGTAGTCCAATTTTTTCCTTACTCATGAAAACAATTCAGTAACACATCATGCCAGCAGTAGTGCTGGGTGGCACACCAAATCCAGTTGTGTTAAGTTATAGTTCTGCATTCCTTCTATTATATATCTGCCTCACATTAAGACAGCAATTTTGGGGGCACCTAGGTGGCTCAGATGGTTAAGCATCTGCCTTCAGCTCAGGTCATGATCCCAGGGTCCTGGGATCAAGCCCCGCATTGGGGTCCCTGCTCAGGGGGAACCCTGTTTCTCCCTCTCCCTCTCTGGCTGCTTGTGCTCCTTCTCACACTGCGTCTCTCTCTGTCATATAAATAAATAAAATATTTTTTTAAAAAAAGAGCAATTTTTTATTTTGGTTCAGAATAAAAGAAGTAAACATTTCATTATTGAGTCCATGATGGTGTGTAGACTTTTCATATGGTCTCTATATGGTCCACTAACATTTTTGCTTGCCTTATGTGTAATATACATTGAATAACAGCTAGATTTGAAAATACTTGTCTTCTGTGCCTCTTGTAGATGTGCCCCAATATTCTAGGACTTGCTTGGCTTCCAACAGTTATTGACATATGAAATGTTTCTGTAGTGAGCTTTAATAGGAAATAGAGCATCACACATAAAGCGTTCTTGCCAGTGCAGACATTTCTAATATTAGTTACATTTTGGTAAACTGAACTTTCACTAACTTTTAATAAACATAATGTTAAGTTATATTAGTGACAGTCCTTTATAGTGAATCGCAACTAAAACATTAAAACGTATCTAGCATTTTGTGACTATCTTATTAAGAAAATCATAGAGCTCCACAACCTTGTTTTTAGGTTGTAGTCCCATAGTATAAATGTGTAAAACACTTATACATGATTTGGCATTTGTGAAAATATTTTCCCTAGGCTTTTCTTTTAGATGAGATCTACAGTGTAGGCAAACGTCTATCTTCTGTCAACTCCACTCATGTCATAACAAGATTCATCAACCCATGCTAAAATTATGTTGTTAAAATTCACTTTTGTAAATGGATGTGTTAGGTTACTATATCACCAACTCTTCAAGATACTACATTATAAATCTTGGTTTTTGTTACTGTGAATAACAATTTTTTCTCTGCCATAGTATTATTCTTTAGCCTTTGAATTGTTTATTAATATATCAGGATGTGGTAAGTATAACTATAAAACAGGAAAAAAGACCTTAAGCAGATTTTGCTTGTGGCTTTTACTAAATTGCTATCTGACAAAAGATTAGCCTCCCCCTCCCTTTTTTAAAGATTTTATTTACTTATCTGCCAGAGAGAGGGAGAGGGAGAGAACAAGCAGGGGGAGCAGCAGGCAGAGAGAGAAGGAGGATGAGCAAGGAGCCTGATGAGGACTATCCAAGGACCCCAGGATCATGACCTGAACTGAAGGCAGATATTTGACTGAGCCACCCAGGCATCCCAAGATTAGCCCCTTCTTATTTGCTGGTTTTTAGATGAAGATTTATAATTTTAGGCCAGGGACCAAACCTGCAAATAAATAATACATAATACAGAATCGTAGTGACTATGTATTGAATATAGTGGTTTGCCAATTTATTTTTCCCCTCTCTGTGATCATTATAATGCATACTAGTAAGCATTTTGAAGTAGAAGAGTATAATGAGAAAAGAATATGTTTCTTAGGGGTGCCTGGGTGGCTCAGTGGGTTAAAGGCTCTGCCTTTGGCTCAGGTCATGATCCCAGGGTCCGGGGATGGAGCCCTGCATCAGGCTCTCTGCTCAGCAGGGAGCCTGCTTCTCTCCATCTCTCTCTATCTGCCTCTCTTCCTACTTGTGATCTCTGTCAAATAAATAAATAAAATCTTTTTTAAAAAAAGAATATGTTTCTTAGAATAATATTTTGTTTTGACCATGGAAAATCAAAAGAGATAAGAAAAGCAATATATATAACTTAAAGAGTTAGTTGGGTAAAGAATGTTCTTTGTTACTAGCCAGAAAATGAGACGCTTCCATCTCTGGTTCATGAAGTTGTTTTCTAGTTGAAAATATTTAAGACATTGAGAGCTTGAGGCGGGATGCCTTTTTGTCATTTTTTTCTTTACATTTTTAGTATAATTCCTTCAACATTTTCTATATAGGAATTTAATTATGTCAGTCAGGTTAAATTAGCATGATATTTTTAACTTAAAGAAGGAAAAGCAATACTTGTAATACCAGGGCAGTGGTGCTGGGAGCCTCGTGGGCTCAGTGCTGTTGGTTATTGGCAGTCACTGAGCACCCACCAAACCGCAGCAGTGGCACCCCCATCTGCTGTTCCAGCCCCTGTGCTGGTGCAGCCACCCTCACTCCCTTTGCTCCATCTCCCTTCGTTCGCACCATGGCTCATCAGCTGACCGAGGAACAGATTGCTGAGTTTAGGGACGTTTTCTCCCTATTTGAAACAATGGTGATGGTACCATTACAACAAAATAACTTGGAACTGTCATGAAGTCAGTGGGTCAGAACCCAACAGAAGCCAAATTGCAGGATATGTTCAACAAGGTGGAGGCTTATGGTAATGGCACCATTGACTTCCCAGAGTTTTTGACTATGATGGCTAGAAAAATGAAAGATACAGTGAAGAAGAAATTGGTGAGGCATTATGACAGGTCTTTGATAAGGATGGCAGTGGTTAATCAGTGTGGCAGAACTATGTCATGTCATGAGAAACTTAGAAAAACTAACAGATGAAGAAAATGTAGAGGAAATGATTAGAGAAGTGGATATTTATGGAGATGGACAAGTCAGGTATGAAGAACTTGTACAGATAATACTGCAGAATGACCTGCTTTCAACTCCTTTCCCCCCAACAGAAGAATCAGATTGAATCTTTTATTTACCTCTTGCCCTCGCCCCCGCCAAGTTCATTTACTCATTCTGTTTCTAGATAGCAAAACTGAATGTCAAAAATGTGTTCTGTCCATGTACACAAAATCTGCATGCATTGCCTGGTGGCCCTGTCTCTTAAAGAGCAAGCTATGTATCAGTTTTATAAATACTTGTACTCCCTTAATGATCTGGATGTACTTAGTGGACTGCTTGTAGTTCCATTTGCTAATGATTAATTCACTGGGCTGGCCAGTTTTTCATGCATACAGCTTACAATTGAGTATATTCAGGTATTTGCATTAAAACTGAAAAATGAAAAAAACAAATTTAAAACCTTATTCAAATGGTTTCTAGTTCAATGTGTTAGCATAAATCGTCATAACTGGTTTACTCAAAACAAACATTTAAAATTGATTTACCTCAGGATGCTGTACAGAAAAAATAGGTGAAGGGTAAATTGTCTAGATGTAGCCCCTCTTGTACTTGCATGTGCCCCGACCCGTGGTGACGCCACATGTCCAGGTGGCATGCTGCATGTATTAGTTAGCATTATCCTCACTGCACTAGAGTGAAATGGGTGTTGGGCTGTCACCACTCACACAAATTTTTAAAAAGAAGCCTTTACCAAGGGAGCATCTTTGGACTCTGTGTTTTTAAGGCTTTCTGAACCATGATAGGGAGCCAGCAGAGAGTAGTCTGTGGCCATGGACTTTAGCACAACCATCAGCATTGCTGTTCAGGAAATTACATTTTGCTATCCTTTCCAAGTTGCAAATGCTAGTCTTTTTGTCCAATAGTAAGACCATTAACTTAAAATATAGTTGGGATATCATAATCTTTTCAAATACAGGATCTCCTACCTAAGCGTAAGACCTATATTTTTCATTTGCCTTCTAGAGAATGTCCGGTAGACATGACTTCCCAATCTTCCCCTGACCACTCTCCTTGTCTCATTTATTTGCCTTTCTCAGTGATGTCACCATTCATCTAGTCACTCAGGCTTGAAATCTGAGATTTTTTTCTTCCTCATATCTGTTTATTCCTCTATCTTTGAAATGTTTCTTGAAATCATTCCTACTTTTCCATCTCCTTTGCATGATCACCTCCTTTTGATCTTTCAGATCTCACCTTAGACATCACTTCCTCTGGAAGGGGGTGCCTTCTCTGAGTTGTTTACCTCCTAACCCTCATAGTTATCAAATCTTACATAGTTTTACTATTTATAGTAGTATAGCACTTATAATACTTTATTATAATCATCTCTTATTTGGATCTCTCACTAACCGGTTGCTTCTTAAGCATAGGACTATTTGTTTGTTCACTGTTCTGTTCCTAATGCTTAGCTTATATAATACATGAGAAAATAACTTTCAGTTTTGCTGAAATCTGTCCTGTCTGTGCTATTGGTTTTACTAACCTTTTATCTCTTCTCTGGATTACTGTTGTAACCTCCTAATTGACTCTGTGCTTTGAGTCTCTCCTTCCTTCCCTTGTACCTCCAACTGGTTTATAAAATACAACTCAGATCCCTTTGTGACGTCCTATCCCCAACTGGATCCACCTCAGTTTTCTGAGTATGACACAAAGGCTCTTCTTCCATGGTTTTCCTTTGGCTTCCTGACCATTCTTTTGTCTTAGCCACCTCCTAGAGTAAAGTAGAATCCTTTCTTCTAGGGCACCATCAGGCTCCTTGAGAGCAGACACCATGTGTTTCCTTTTGCACTCTCAGTGTTGAGCATAATGCCCTACATTTTGATTTTATCCCTTTTCTCAAGCCATGAGGTGGATGGACCTCTCCATCAACATGCCACACATTTTTATTCTTCTGTGCTTCTCATCCTGTTGTTACCCTTTGTCTGAGCATACCTTTTACCTTATAAACTTTTACATACGCTTTAAGATCCAACTTAAATATTATCTGGTTTTTCAAACCTTTACTGAAATCTTGATTGCTAATTTTTTTTTCTTTTTACTTCTAGAAACTTTATTCCTTTGTAATAGTACTCACCATTTTTTTTTTTTTTGTGGTCTTCATTTTAATTTGAACTCCTTTAGGGCAGGGGCTATGTCTTATTCACTTGGATAGGCCTAGAAGTTAATGCACGTAGTACCTGACACCACAGAATCTCAGTATAGGTTAGTTGGTTGAATGAATGAATCGAAGTATGTTATAATAGAATATTTCACAGACTCAATTTCTGTCAAGTTTATAGCAGACCAGAAGCCATGTATTAAAGGATGAAAAGACAAAAGATCTTCTGAACAATAGCTTATTTTCAAGTCTTTAGAAGAGGATTTTAGAGACAAAAGATTTTTAATCCTCCCAGGGACATTAAGTATAGTTGCCTGATTTTTCATATTTTGACAGCCTATTTTTGTGTCAGGGATTTACTCTGAGAATCTGAAGAAGGCTTTTGGGCCCTTCCCACCTCCAAAGGAATATGTGTATCCATATACACCATTTTGTATTTATTTCAGGAGTTCCCAGACCCTTAAAAACTATCTGTGGGTCCATTTTTAAGAACCCTTGCTCTGAAAGTAAACTGTCTCAAATAGAGAAGTTCTTGACAGTGAAAAGTCAGAACTTGCTTCAGTCACTAAGATAGCATAGTGGTGGATTGTGCTGAGGCAGGAGTTAATATTTATTTGTCTTCTGTCAGCTTCTACTTCCTTCCTGTCTCTGTCCTTTTAGCAAGAATATCAGGAAGTAAAAGCTACATCCTGTCAAGCCAGTTTCTCGGGCCAGTAAACAGGGTAGATAATTACAATAATAGTCATTAGATATTGTGCTATGCCTCCTTTATATTATTTCTCTTATTTAATTCTTGCAACATCACTTAAGGATAAGTAGTTTTATCCCAATTTTTCAGATGAAGAATAGACACGTCTTTTCTAAGAAGCTTTCCTTGGTATATATGTCAGCTCAGAGAGCGCTCAATTTCCTTCTCTCAGAATGGTTACAATACTGGATTATATTTCTTCCTCTAGTAAATTCTGATCTATGCGTGATAGCACAGACTGTTTCTTATTTCTAATGAGGCAATATAATATTTCAGAGCATGGCTTTCCAACCAGATTGCCCAGTTGGGCTCCTGACATGACTTAGCCAAGTAACTTAACTATCTAGTCCTCAGTTTCTTTATCTGTGAAATGGAAATATGACTAATATGATGTAAAATGCTTAATATCTTTCTTGGAACATGACGAATTCTCAGTACACGTTCATAGTCATTGTCATCGTTGTCATCATCTCCAACAATCAGCTCAGCACTTAGAATATAGCATTTACTGAATAGGTGCTCAGCAAACCCTGATTGCAGTAGCTGAACGAACACTCTCTTTCCCTTGTTAAAGAGATAATAGAACTATGTAGCCAGGTAGCCAGAATTTGTGTTCCTTAATATATCTATCTCAGTCATATTTTGAAACTGATTTTTGAAAAACCTATTTAAGGCAGCATTAGCATACAGTTTGAACTTCTAAAAAATTTATGTTTTTGGTTTAGTTCTGTTCTCATACCATTAGAAACCATTAGCTCTGAAGAAGCATTGCTTATTGAATCTGGAGCTCTTTTGCTTACATGATCCAACCTGGCCTGTTTTTGGCCCTGTAAAGGTCTGTGGTACTATTAGATCTCAATCGTGACTACCTTAACAGTGGTGTGACTGATGGAATAATTGAAGCTCTAGGTTGTAGTGTGCTTTTGTTGGTAATAAGGAGTCAGTCTCATTAATTTTCACACAGAAAATTATGGCTCAGCATTTAAATAAAATGCATGCAGCAAATTAAATAAATGCATGGCTCAGCATTTAAAACCTTTGTTTAGGGAGATTTACTTATTTGAAACCCTCCGTGCTAAAGTTTAAGTCTGTGCTGTCTGAAACATTAGCCACTAGCCACATCTGGCTGTTGAGCACTTAAAATATGGCTAATCCTAATTAAGATGTGCTGTTAGTGTAAAATATACTGGATTTCAAAAATGAATGTAAATATTTTGGCTATACTGGGTTAAGTAAACATACTATGATAAATTTCACTTGTTTCTTTTTACTTTTTAATATATGGCAATTTGATAGTCTAAAATTATGTATGTGACTTGCATTATATTTCTGTTGGATTGCTCTGGTCTCAGTCATTTATATTCTGTAAAAATTACATTTGCTTCCATTATTTTGTGGTACTGGTAGCTTATTAAAGGGCTCTTACCTTGTTTAAGAGAGCAATACTTTTTAAGATGGGTTGAATTCTGTCTTTGAGAAACAAAAATATCTACCAAGAAATTTCAGCTCCTGAAGGAATTTAGGAATCGGTTTCTACCCGCTTATTTAAGTCCTAACTGCCATCACTGTGGTTGCTTGATTGCAACTTTTAAAAAGCCAGTAAATATTGTACTTTTATACTGGTAAATAGTAGAATAATGGTAATAATAGCTGGCATTTAGTAAGCACTTATTGTGCGCTGGGCATTGTGCTGAAGTCTTTCCAGATGTAATATAAATTAGTCTTCCTTATCAACTTTATTATCCCTGTTTTATAATTAGGAAAATTAAGGCCTTGTTTTACATTTCTTTTATTCTTTTCATCTCCTTTTGTCCTGTCAGATAAGTAGAATAAATTAATTAGTTGGGGTTTACAGAATAAGCTTTTTATTTCTCCTTTTAAAAACAAACCATCAAATTTTGGATTCTGCCACTGACAAGGCAGCAGTTGCGTGAGCAACACCCCAAAGTTTGTGTTTTCCCTGATCTCAGCAAGGGTTTCTTTTTAGTAATTTATGCCCATGAACATATTTTTGAGTTATTTTTAAAAAATAAAACTCATTAAAATAGTCAGTTTCACAGAATTAAGAAATTTAGTTATTCTAATAGAACCATATGCATTTAAACTGTTATAGCATTTGTCTTACTGTTTCATAATTAATGGCTATGTTTGTTTACCCAGCAAACTATTGGTAGGGGCCCTACGTCAGTCTTGTTTGACATTTAGCAGATACTCAGTAACTGTCGAAAGAATGGAATATAGTATACAGTCATATAGAGATTATATATTTAAGGCAACTTTTAGAGAAATTAAATACTTAAAGGTACAAATCAATGTCTTTACTCTCAAACTTTAATTCAAATTTTTATCATATTGCTGTGAATACTTAGAGTGAAAAGCTGTTTAAGTTTCAAACGAAAAGGCTGGTTTGAAGTACAAGTCAAGACTTTCTCCTCAACTCTCTATAGTTGTTATCCTACTCCAGCTCAAGACTTCTGACAGTTTTTGGGGCGCCTGGGTGGCTCAGTGGGTTAAGACTCTGCCTTCGGCTCAGGTCATGATCTCAGGGTTCTGGGATTGAGCCCCGCATCGGGCTCTCCGTTCGGCGGGAGGCCTGCTTCTCCCTCTCTCTGCCTGCCTCTGGCTACTTGTGATCTCTCTTTCTCTGTGTCAAATAAATAAACAAAATCTTTAAAAAAAAAAAAAAGACTTCTGACAGTTCTCAAGATAAGCAGAGTCAGGGACGCCTGGGTGGCTCAGGTGGTTAAGCGGCTGCCTTTGGCTCAGGTCATAATCCCAGCGTCCTGGGATCGAGTCCCACATCGGGCTCCTTGCTTGGCAGGGATCCTGCTTCTCCCTCTGCCTCTGCCTGCCATTCTATCTGCCTGTGCTCATTTGCTCTCTCTCTCTCTCTCTGACAAATAAATAAATAAAATCTTAAAAAAAAAAAGACAAGCAGAGTCAGAGTGTTCTATTGCCTTTCTAGCAATTGTCATCAGCTTTCTGAGCAAATAAGAGCCTCTACTTCCTCTCTTCTACAGAGCAAAAGTCAGCAGAAAAAGAAGAGATATGTTGCTAAATAATGCCATTTGGAGTTCAGAAAAGCATAGCTCAGAAACCTTTAGGGAATTGCCTTTTCTGTATATGAAAAGACTGTCTTTACCTAGTACTGACATTCTCTTACTATCCGACCTTGATCTTCCATTCCAGCTATATTTACCATACATGAACCCTCCATCTTAAATAAATTAGTCTATCTAGAATTTTCTCACCTCTGTACTTTATTCTTTTTCATTATTTTTTTTATTATGATAAATATATATAGCACATTTACTATTTTAGCCATTTTTAATCATTTAATTCAGTGTCATCAAGTAAATTCATATTCTTGTACAACTATTACCACTATTCATCTCCAGAATTTTTTCATCTTCCCAAACTGAATGACTTAATTGGACTTGATAGCAATTTAACTTTAATCACATATAAAATTCTACTCCTCTAAGTTCTGTCCCCTCCATTTTATGTTATTGATATCATAAGTCCTATCTTTATATATTATGTATCTACTAACATAATATAATTATTTTTTATGCATTTGTCTTTTAAATCCTATAGAAAATTTAAAGGGGTGTTGTAAACCAAAATTATACAAAATTAAACAATAATACTGGTTTTTGTTCTTGTCCATGTATATACCTTCACTGAAGATCTTTATATTTTCATATGGCTTTGAGTTACTGCCTAGTAGCATCCTTTCATTTCAACCTGAAGGATACACTTAAGTATTTCCTGTAGCACAGGTCTAATGGTGAAGAAGTCACTCAGCCATTGTTTATCTAGGGATATCTTAACTTCTCTGTCATTTTTTTTTAAAGATTTTTTAAAAAAAATTATTTATTTGACAGACAGAGATCACAAGTAGGCAAAGAGGCAGACAGAGACAGAGAGAGAGTGGGAAGCAGGCTCCCTGCAGAGCAGAGAGCCCGATATGGGGCTCGATCCCAGGACCCTGGGATCATGACCTGAGCCGAAGGCAGAGGCTTTAACCCACTTAGCCACCCAGGCACCCCCTTCTCTGTCATTTTGAAAGGACAGTTTTGCCAGATTGTGTTTTTAGGTTTTTTTTTTTTTTTTTTTTTTTTTTTTAAGCACTTCATATATGTCATCCCACTGTCTTCTGGTCATCAAAGTTTCTGCTGCGAAATCCACTGATAATCTTATTGAAGATCCTTTGTATGTGACTAGTCTTTCTTACTGCTTTCAAGATTCTGTCTTTCAGCAGTTTCATTCTAATGTGTCTCAGTGTGGGTCTCTGGGTTTTCCTGCTTGGAATTTGTTGAGCTTCTTGGATTGTAGATTGGTATATTTCATTAAATTTGGGAAGGTTTCTTCTTAGCCTGCCTCTTAGTCTGCCATTTTGCTGACATCTTGTGTGCTTTCTTGTACAAGCTTTCCCTCATTTTGAAACGCCATTATTCTGTCCAACATTCATTATTCCCTTCAAAGCTTAGCTGAAGTCTCAAAGCATGCCCAGGCTGGAGTAATTTCTGTTGGTAAACATACCACTTTCTATCTTTACAGCTTATTTTGTGGTTAATGATCCTGCCTTCTCTGATACCATGTAAGCCTTTTCTTACCCTCTCCAGGGAGAGTCAAGTACCCATCTGCTGTGTTCCCACAGCACCTGTGCTTGCCCATTCTGGCACCCAGTACACTGCATCATAATTATCTTTTTACGTTTTTCTGCCAGACCCTTCAAATACATTAAATTCTCAGTTTCTTAATGACAGATAACTGTCTCATTGTTTTTTTATAGCCCTAAAGTGTAGCATAGTATAACAAGTATATAGTAAGATTCAGTATTTGTTGAATCAGTAGATAGGTCTTAAAGCTGCATAGGGATGTATTATTGAGTTTTGTTGTGTATTTTCTTTTTCACTCCTTGCAGCAATCCCCACATATGATATGTAAAGTAGATACTATATTCAATTTATTTTAAGGAATTGGCTCACACAATTGTGGGGGCTGGCAAGTCTGAAATGTGTAGGAAAGGCCAGTAGGTTGCAGACTCAGGGAAGAGTTGATGTTGCAGCTTAAGTCCAAAGACAGTTTGGAGATAGAATTCTCTCTTCCTTGGGGAACCTCAGTTTGTTTTTGTTTTTGTTTTTCTCTATTAAGGCCTTAAAGTACTTGGGTGAAGCCCATTCACACTATGATGAGTAATTTGTTTTGCTCAAAGTCTACTGATTTAAATGTTAATTCCGTCTAAAAAATAATCTCTACAACAGCCTGGGTGACTTGGCTGAGTGTCTGACTCTTGTTTTTGGTTCAGGTCATGATCTCATGGATTGTGGGATCAAGCCCCCTGTCTGGCTCCACCCTCCTGGACTCAGTGGGGACTCTGAAAATTCTTTCTCTCTCTCCTTCCCCCAACTCTAAATAAATATATCTTAAAAAAAAAATCTCTAAGCAACATCCAAATACTTGTTTAACCAAATACCTGGGTACCATGGCGTAGCCAAGTTAATGCATAGAATTAACCATCATAAGAGGGGAAAGGAGCCAGAGCCTAAGCCCTACCAGGTTTATCTATCTGCTTGCCTTTTTTTTTAGTTTAGTTTTGTTTTTTGCTTTTTAAAAGATTTTATTTATTTATTTGGCAGAGATCACAAGTAGGCAGAGAGGCAGGCAGAGAGGAGGAAGCAGGCTCCCCGCTGAGCAGAGAGCCCAATTCGGGGCTCGATCCCAGGACCCCGGGATCATGACCTGAGCCGAAGGCAGAGGTTTTAACCCACTGAGCCACCCAGGCACCCCATCTGCTTGCCTTTAACCTCGGGTTTTTATGTGGAAATTTTATTATTCATTAGGCAGGGACAACAAATATCCCATGCCATCTTCATTCACTTCAGGGGAATAATTCTTCCTAAGAATGAATGAGATAATCCATATAAAGTGCTTATCACATAACACCTATTATGTAGTAAATGTTTAATAAATGTTAGTTTCCAAAATGATAATACATTGTAATTATAATTATTATTATTAGTATATTATTGTAATGATAGTAGTAGTAGATAGTATAGTGATAATAATAGTTTTCTATTAGTTCCAAATAAAGGCAGCCTAGAGAAAAATCCTGACTGCCTTGTCTTTAGTCATAGGCCTGTTCTTGACTTAATCTCTGTGGTGGTGAGTTGGTGTAATGTGACTGGTTAAGCTTTGGTCAGGAGCCAATCCCTGGCAAGTCATTGCTCAAGAGAGGTTGAATCTGTAAAAAGATGGCATCTTCCACTTGAACTATTCAGGCAGAAAGGTGATAGGTAAGGGAGAAAGAGCGGAGTAGTCTCCTAACAGGATTTCTGGGTCCTAGGAGAAGGGAGGGTCAGTCAGAACAAATAACTGTTACTACAGTGATTTAAGTAAGATGCCCTGTGATGGAACCCGTATTTGAATTCTGGGCTATTTTACACCAAATCTTATGCTATAAAAACCATATAATGAGTTTCTAAAGGTAGAGAGTTGTTATTTAAATATTAAGATTTGGGGGTAGAAATTTCAGTGATTACATTATATATTCTGTGCATTTATCTATGTTTTCTAAATTTTACTGTAGTCATAATTCCTTTTAACAAATTTAAAAATTCCTTCATCAGTGTTATTTAGAATTCTAAGTAATGTTAATGTTATCAGTAAAAAGCAGGCACAACATAGATTCAAAGCCTGCTTTTTTCCTAATTACATGACATCTTCTACATTTTACCTTACAAATCTTAAGACAGTAGAGGTGTTAGTATCTGCATAATGAAAATTAAGACTGAGGCTCTGAAAGTTATGTGATAATCAGAGTTAAAAAAAAATAACTGTTTCATGGCAGAGCCAGATGAGAATCTGAGTCTTCAGTTTTTAGTCCCATTTTCTTGTTCTGTGTACAACCTACATGCTTTACTAAAGACTACTATAGTGCCCAGAATAGTAACAAGAATAATGAGAATAGCTTGCTTTTCTATGTTTGCTTGATAAGAGATTATTGGCAGTTAAACTACATTTTTAAAAAAATATTTTATTTATTTATTTGTCAGAGAGAGGGAGAGAGAGCGAATGAATGAGAATAGGCAGACAGAATGGCAGGCAGAGGCAGAGGCAGAGGGAGAAGCAGGCTCCCTGCCGAGCAAGGAGCCCAATGTGGGACTTGATCCCAGAGCTGAAGGCAGACGCTTAACTGACTTGGCCACCCAGGCGTCACCCTTCATGAGTTTCTAACTAATTGGTTTTTAGTTTCTTTTTTTTTTTTTAATTAAATATTTTATTTATTTATTTGTGAGAGAGAGAGAGAAAGAGAGAGAAAGCATGAGAGGAGAAAGGTCAGTGGGAGAAGCAGACTCCCCGTTGAGCAGGGAGCCTGATGTGGGACTCAGTCCTGGGATTTCAGGATCATGACCTGAGCCGAAGGCAGTTGATTAACCAGCTGAGCCACCCAGGTGCCCCTGGTTTTTAGTTTCTTTTTTTTTCTTTTTCTTTCTTTCTTTTTTTTTTTTAAAGATTTTGTTTATTTATTTGACACAGAGAGAGAGATCACAAGTAGACAGAGAGGCAGGCAGAGAGAGGGGGAGAAGCAGGCTCCCTGTTGAGCAGAGAGCCCGATGCGGGGCTCGAGTCCAGGACCTGAGATCATGACCTGAGCCGAAGGCAGAGGCCCCAACCCACTGAGCCACCCAGGCGCCCCTGGTTTTTAGTTTCTAACTGGTTTCTCTTTTTATTGCTCTCTGGTTGGAAAATAATGGATGTTTACTTTCAGAAAAAAACCCTAAAACTATGTTTCTGGGAAGGGCTTTGAAGGTGCCTTAAATCTGTTTCTCTGACAATGTGGTATTATCTAAAAATTAAGACTGATGGCTCACTCCCTTCTCCCCATAAACAGAGCCTGGGGAAATGAAAGTGAACTGCATGGACTTGGGTCCCCACTGTCCTTGTGAATTGCTTTGACTAATTCATAGTAAGTTTATGCAGTTGTACACTTTAGGCTTCTGAAAGCCTAGCTTGGGCTTTGGTTTTCTTGCTGGTTTACATATTAGGTTCCACCAAATAAGAACCAACAGCTTTTGGAAACTAGGGAGCCTTACCCCCAGCCTTTCTTTACGTAAAGCTTTGGTATTTGTGGATTTTTTAGGATGTGCCAGCATCTTGGGAGTGAATAGGGTCACAGAGATAATCTAAGATAGGAGGTATGTAGGATCATTTCTTTTCCCTTCTGGAAGTTACTAAGCTAAAAACACAAGAGCTTTTCCTGTCATCCAGGATGAGTAGTGCCTTGGGCAAAATGCTCACATACCTATTTTGAAATATATCTTAAATCTGTCTTACCACATGTATTGGTGGGCTCCTTGGGAAACTGCATATAAATATTTTTTAATGTGGCACAGAATCTTGAAAAGATTAAGTTTTTGAATTATTAATGCTTTGTATAGTTATGCATAGAAAAATATATGTTATTTGAAAGAAAGGAGAATGTAAGAAATATGACCCACGTCCCATTCTCTTGCACCTAAGCACCTTCATGCATCTAAATGTATTTAGGTATTCTTACTTGCTGGAAATGAGAAGGATAGCTATAGAGGTTAAGAGTCTGTGGACTCTATATCTGAAACTAATGATGTACTGTTGGCTAATTGTATTTAAAAAAAAAGAAGAGTCAATGGAATATCACAGAATAACATCCCTGAAATTATAATCTCAGTTAATGAGAAAATAATTTGATTTTTAGTCTCATTTATAGGACAGATTTTCAATTGTAATGGTTTTAATAGAAGGTAATAGAACTGGTGATTTTTTTCTTTTTTACATCTTCTCTTTAGTAATATATTGGTTTTGATAATAAAAGAATTATTAGACCATAATTTTACTAGATAAAAGTGGATCAGAAGTTAAATTTAGTTGATCTCAGTATTGTGAGAATTAATACCAAAAATCCCATATTTTTGTTTAGTTGGAAATGGTCTTCAGGTATGTTTGGAGAGATCACTACTGCTCCCCTTACTCCCACACCCAAAATTATGAAGAGGAATCTCTACCTTCTAAGCTTCCTCCATTTTACCCAAACAGAGACTGTATTTGTTGGTTAGAGCTGACAGTCCTTTGTATTCTGTTTTCTTTTTCACCCAGCTAGCTTCTTCTTTTTTTTTTTAAGTTCTCTTATTCTTCTGTCTTGGCTGTGTTGTCAGCTCACTGCTTTCTTGTAGCCCTGTTTTCCTGCCTGCACACTTGATCTTTGAGCAAATACTATCAGTAATAGCAGTTAACAGAGAACCAGAAAGGATTAAATACAAACATGGTGTGTGTGGTGCTGATCTGTGATACTGTGTGGTATTTTCTATTTTTGTTATTAGCTACCTTCAAAACGAGGGGACAGAATTGATACTTGCCCTGTGTGGAATGCCTCTGAGAATTTAGGGTTGGGGGAGGGGGCTAGTTTTTCATGTGACTTATCTCTGACATGCTGCAGCAGGAATGAAAACATTCTTTTTTTTTTTTTTTAAGATTTTATTTATTTATTTGACAGACAGAGATCACAAGTAGGCAGAGAGGCAGGCAGAGAGAGGAAGGGAAGCAGGCTCCCTGCCTAGCAGAGAGCCCGATGTGGGGCTCGATCCCAGGTCCCTGGGATCATGACCTGAACCAAAGGCCGAGGCTTTAACTCACTGAGCCACCCAGGCGCCCCAGGAATGAAAACATTCTTATGCTCACATAAGGAGAGAAGGAAATTCTTTTTTGCTTCAAGACTGAGGTTGCAGAATTTGTGTGATATATTTAGATTTTTCTTCCTGTGATTTCTATTTTTTGATTTTACCTAATTACAAGGGTTGAGAGCGGGGGGATGACCTTTGCATAATAAGTAGATTGAGGTATGGGAGGAATGGGCTGCAACAGTGATTCGCATGGTAAGGGACTATTTAAAATCTCAGCAACATCAGGACCCACATTGCGACCCATTTGAGAAATGGTTAGTGAGCTCCTTGGCCCTCTCAAGTGTTTAAAAGTAATAGTGTGCAAATAGGTTTTATTCTTAGGCTTTTTTCTTCCTTACAAATTAAGAACGTTGTGCCTGCATATCCAAAACAGTTGATTTTTGTCTATATTTAAAATATCACCTCAAAAAGGGGAGAAATGTAATGTAGCATTAAGTTGCCCCCTAAGTATCTTCTCTGGTGTAATTTTCCTTTATGCTACAGCTTAATGGAGCCTGAGCTTATGTTTGGATGATGTCTGGGATGAAATTGAACTAGTAGTCTTGAAGCTCTAAGGAGAAACTCTACAGAACTAGTTTGGATGACTTCTTGAATGCCATCCCCCTTCTTCATGTTGCCTTCTTTTACCTTTACCCCCACCCAAAAATGTATTGCTGCAGAATTCTATGGATTTTTCTCTCATTTTGCAAAAAAGAAAAAAAAAATGAAGGGAGCAAGTCAGTGTGTGCGTGTGTGATTTCAGTACAAGCAGTTAAATTTATTACACCAAAAGAAATAGCTTTATATTGTAATTCTGAATCTAAGATTGCTTAGGACTCATTCATTAGGACTCTGATGGAAACATAAGAATTTAGATCGTGGTATCTCAGACTACAGGTGGATCCTAGTATGTTTGATCTGAAGAGTATAGAAAGAGATAAATGCTAAATGTGATTCTGTTTTTACTTAGTATACCTTGTCTTACGTATTTGATCAACTGGAATTGACAAGTGGTCCTAAAATAGCTTTTTTGAGCAGAGCAGTATTTGATGGAGCAAATGGATTGTCTATTGACAGTCTTACCCATTTCTTCTGTGTTGTTTCATTCTAAAATTGGTACACACCAGTGATTTAAGGGGAAATTAACACTTCAAAAATGTCCTTTTCCTTAATATTGTTGACTATTTCTATTAGCCATTTTCATTTGATTTGACAATGGTACTTAAGGGTTAAGCGTACAGAGCTGATGCAACCCCTCCTTTTTTTCACCAGCAGTTTTCATTGGACATCATTTCCATAGCAACAGTGAGATCAGTGAAACCTGAGTGTTTCATTGATTATTTTTCTCCTCTTCCTTTTTTAATCTATTCTCTTTTCACCACATTTTAGTGAGAAAGCATTTTTTTTTTTTTTT
>ML104013.1:72805-111275 GCA_003697995.1 Taxidea taxus jeffersonii
TTTAGTGCCATTGTATTGCCTGTATGGTGATTGTTACTGTATAATGTCTCTGTTCCTTTCTGGTAATACTTTTAGGGTCTCTCTTTGCTTAGAGGACCCCTTTCAATATTTCCTGTAGAGCTGGTTTGGTGTTTGCAAACTCTTTCAGTTTTTGTTTGTCCTGGAAGCTTTTTATCTCTCCTTCTATTTTCAATGATAACCTAGTTGGATAAAGTATTCTTGGCTGCATGTTTTTCTCATTTAGTGCTCTGAATATATCATGCCAGTTCTTTCTGGCCTGCCAGGTCTCTGTGGATAAGTCTGCTGCCAATCTGATATTTTTACCATTGTATGTTACAGACTTCTTGTCCCATGCTGCTTTCAGGATTTTCTCTTTGTCGCTAAGACTTGTAAATTTTACTATTAGATGGCGGGGTGTGGGCCGATTCCTATTGATTTTGAGGGGTGTTCTCTGCATCTCCTGGATTTTGATGCTTGTTCCCCTTGCTATATTAGGGAAATTCTCTACAATAATTCTCTCCAGTATACCTTCTGCTCCTATTTCTCTTTCTTCTTCTTCTGGAATCCCAATTATTGTAATGTTGTTTCATCTTATGGCATCACTTATCTCTCGAATTCTCCCCTCGTGGTCCAGTAGTTGTTTGTCTCTCTTTTGGTCAGCTTCTTTATTCTCTGTCATTTGGTCTTCTATATCACTAATTCTGTCTTCTGCCTCATTTATCCTAGCAGTAAGAGCCTCCATTTTTTATTGCACCTCATTAATAGCTTTTTTTATTTCAACTTGATTAGACTTTAGTTCTTTTATTTCTCCAGAAAGGGCTTTTATTTCTCCTGACAGGGTTTCTCTAATATCTTCCATGCCTTTTTCGAGCCCAGCTAGAACCTTGAGAATCGTCATCTTGAATTCCAGATCTGACATATTACCAATGTCTGTATTGATTAGGTCCCTAGCCTTCGGTCCTGTCTCCTGCTATTTTTTTTTTTGGTGAGTTTTTCCGCCTTGTCATTTTGTCCAGATAAGAATCCGCTGTTCTCCTTGTTAAGTGAACTTGGTCTTGGCTGGATTTCTTTGATCTTCTGGGGGAGGGGCCTGTTGTAGTGATTCTCAAGTGTCTTTGCCCCAGGCGGAATTGTACCGCCCTTACCAGGGGCCGGGCTAGGTAATCCTCTCAGGTTCGCTTTCGGGAGCTTTTGTTCCCTGAACGCTTTCCGTAGAGTTCCGGAGGATGGGAATGACAATGGCGGCCTCCCAATCTACGGTTCAGAGGAGCCAACCGAGAGCTAGGGGGCCCGGTCTTCAGTGCGCCTTCATAGAAAAGCGTTTAATCCCTCCGGTCTCCCCAGCCTCCGGCCGCGCTTGGAGAAAATCGTGCGTAACCAGTCCCGTCTCACTGGCTTCTGGGAGTGCTCCGAGCTCACCCAGCCTGTGACCAAGTGTCTCTGTCTCTGGCAGAGTCCCACCTGGAGTCTCCGAACCCCGTAGATCCCTGAGCTCTCCCTGGTCGGAGTCTCCCCGGATCTTGTGGGGACCCCTCGCACAGAGCACCGGCCCGTGCCACAGAGCACCGGTCCGTGTCACAGACCACTAGGAAACCTCGGCTCTGTCTCCACAGCCGGCTTCCCCGCTCTAATACCTGTGAGCAATGCGACACTCAGACACCCCCGATCCTTCTGTGACCCCGCGGGACCTGAGTCCACGTTGTCCCCATGAGGTCTTCACCCAGTTTAGCCTCTGGAGCGATGTCCCTCCGTGGAGCAGACTTTTAAAAGTCCTGATTTTGTGCTCTGCTGCTTGCCGGGAGCCGGCCCCTCCCCCTGGGGTCTATCTTCCCATCGCGTTGGATTCACTTCTCCGCTGGTCCTACCTTTTAGAAAGTGGTCGATTTTCTGTTTCTAGAATTGTTGTTTTTCTTCTCTTTGATCTCCTATTGGATTCATAGGTGTTTGGAATGGTTTGATAGGCTATCTAGCTGATCTCCTGCTGTCTGATGTCGTCTCAGCCTGCTACTTCTCCGTCATTTTGACTCCTCCCTCTATAATTAGTTTTAATATGGACATCTATTCAGCATAGAATATATCACTAAGGTGAAGTATTTTCTCAGTAACCTTTCCCTTGAAGCCTATAGTTATTACTATGTGGGTTTTTACTGCAGCTAAGAAGTGAGGCTGGAAAATTTGAGTGAATTTGTTTACTTTGTGGAAAAGAAAGGTCAAGAATGAGTAAATATGGACGTCTGGGTGGCTCAGTGGGTTAAAGCCGCTGCTTTCAGCTCGGGTCATGATCCCAGGGTCATGGGATCGAGCCCCATATCGGGCTCTCTGCTCTGCGGACAGCCTTCTTCCTCCTCTCTCTCTCTGCCTCTCTGCCTACTTGTGATCTCTGTCAAATAAATAAATAAAATCTTTAAAAAAAATAAAAATGATTAATCTTTAGGAAATTCCTTCCTACATTGAGATCTCTATTTTCTTCCATATATATATTTTTTTAATTTTATCTTCCATACATTTTAAAGTTTTGATTCTCACAGTTAGGTCTGTAATATACCTGGAATTAATTTTTCTCTTTAATGTGATTTACAGTCTTCATTTTATTTTATTCTTTACCATATGGGTATGCCCAGCATATTTACTGAATATTTAATTCTTTTTCCTTCCAGTCAATTTTTTTTTCCAAGTTCATGTCAGATGGGTAATGTGCTGAGGTTGTAACAAGCCTTGAGGGGAGCTACGTGTCACACAATGGTGTGAACACCCAATCATCATGCTTATGAACTACAAAAGGATCCTCCTTCCAGTCAATTTTAATGTCATGTTTTCACATCATTATTTCTGTATATGCTAGATCTCTGTCTAAATTCTCTTTTCTGCTCCCTCAATCTATTTTTCTATCCTTGTATCAATACCAAACTGTTTTTCATTATTTTAGTTTTCCTATAGCTCATAATACCTGGTCGGTTAAGTCCTTTTACATTTTACTGTGCTGTTTCTTTTTCTTTTTTCTTCCAAATATGTGTATACTGGGAACTGGGGAAATAGCAGTGAACAAAACTCACAAATGTCTCCCAGCTAATGAAGCTTATGTTGTAGTGGAAGGAAATAGACCATGAACAATATAATTTATTTAAATTATATACTCTGTTATTCATAATAGCCAAAAACTGGGAGCAGTCTAAATGTCCATCAAATATGTATCCATACAATGAATACTGCTCAGCAATAAAAAGGAACAAAATGCCTATACATGCAACGACTGAGACTAGGTTTACAAAGCTGGATACAATAGATTATGTATGGTATGATTCCATTTATATGAAATTTCTACAAAAGGCAAAAACTGTAGTGACCGCAGATCATTGGTTGCCTGGGGCTTCAAATAGGAGTGAGGATTGACTGCAAAGGAGTATGAGGGAACTTCTCAGATAATGGAAGTGTTGTAAACTGGGTTGTGATGATGGTTGTACAATTGTATATTTGCTAAAATTTACTTATATATTTAAAATGGGCAAATTTTATGATATGTAAATCAAATTTTAGTCATGAAAGAAATTGAAGAAGACACAAAAAGATTGAAGAGCATTCCATGCTCATGGATTGGAAGAATAAACATTGTTAAAATGTTTGTACTCCCTAGAGCCATCTATACTTTCAATGCCATCCCGATTCAAAATTCCACTGACATTTTTCAAAGAGCTAAAACAAACAGTCCTAAAATTTGTATGGAACCAGAAGAGACCCCAAATTGCTAAGGAAATGTTGAAAAAGAAAAAACTGGGGGCATCACATTGCCTGATTTTAAGCTTTGCTACAAACTGTGATCACCAAGGCAGCATGGTACTGGCACAAAAATAGACACATAGACCAGCAGAACAGAGCAGAGAGCCCAGATATGGACCCTCAACTCTATGGCCAAATAATCTTCGACAAAGCAGGAAAAATAAACAGTGGAAAAAAGTCTCTTCAATAAATGGTGCTGGGAAAATTAGACAGCTATGTATAGAAGAATGAAACTTGAACATTCTATTACACCATACACAAAGATAAACTCAGAATGGATAAAAGACATCAACCTGAGGCAGGAATCTATCAAAATCCTAGAGGAGAACATAGGCAGTAACCTCTTCAACATCGGCCACAGCAGCTTCTTTCAAGATCGTCTCCAAAGGCAAAGGAAACAAAAGCGAAAATGAACTTTTGGGGCTTCATCAAGATCAAAAGCTTCTGCACAGCAAAGGAAACAGTTAACAAAACAAAGAGGCAACCCATGGACTGGGAGAAGATATTCGCAAATGACACTACAGACAAAGGGCTGATATCCAAGATCTATAAAGAGCTCCTCAAACTCAACACACACAAAACAGACAATCACATCAAAGAAGGGGCAGCCATATGGATATCTGGGGGAAGACCTTTCTAGGAAGAAGGGATAATCAACGGAAGATCCTGAGAAAGGAGCCTCTCTGGCATGTTTGAGGAGCAGCAGCGAGGCCAGAGTGACTGAGCAAGGGAGAGTGCAGTAGGAAATGAAGTTGGGAGTTGCAGGGCCATTGTGAGGGCTTTGGTATTTACAGTAAGGGAAATGGGGAATCAGTGCCGAATTTTGTATAGAGGGAGTGACTCATCTGACAGAGGTTTTTTTTACAGTGGCTGCTGGGCTGAAAATAAACTGTAGGTAGCCTGGGTAGAAGCAGGGAAACCATTTAGAAGGCAGCAATCCAAGAGAGGGAGAACAGTGACTTGGACCAAGGTTGAGGAAAGAAGTGGTCAGATTTTGAATATATTTTGAAGGAAGAAGCAATAAAATTTTCTGACAGATTGGAGATGAGATGTGAGAGAAAGAGAACATGCTGGATTTTTTGGCCGTAGAGATTAAGAGGGAGAAGATTGAGGATAAAGCAGATTTGGGGGGGGGGGGATACCTGGAGTTCTGTTTTTGACATGTTCGAGAAGCTCATCAGACATCCAAGGATAGGTTTGAGTAAGCAAATTGGATTTTAAAATCTGAAGTCTAGGGAGGAAATCCTGAAGTAAAGACAGTATTTAAAGCTGGGATTCCTCCAATCTACTAACACAATATATTTAATAAGACTTTGTATTCCCTTAAGATGGGGTTTTAAAAATTGTTAAGCTTTCCCCATCTCCAAAGATAATAAATATTAATTTTCTTGTATTTCAGGATCTGCAAGATGAAGTTCAGAGGGAGAATACTAATCTGCAAAAACTTCAGGCCCAGAAACAGCACGTACAGGAACTCCTTGATGGACTGGATGAGCAGAAATCCCAGCTGGAGGAGCAACTGAAGGAAGTTAAAAAGAAATGTGCTGAGGAGGCTCAGCTGGTAAAGTCTGACCATTCCCTGCTGTCCTGGTGTAGGGTGGAAACGTTCTTTGCTTGTTGTTGCTGCTTTTGTTGTTAGGTGGCAATCTAGTCAACAGTTGGGGCACATAAAAGAGTTGGAGCACTGTTCATCCGGAAATTGTAGGTCCTCTTTTGGGGAAAGAGGGCACTTACTGTACTGCTTTTCCAGATTTTAACTGACTGAGCCACCCAGGCACCCCGATTGTTTTCCAAATTTTAGCTGAAAGTGTGGTACCTATGCCTTCTAGTCCCCTCTATTTATTTCCTAATTGCCCTTTTCTACCAAAAATATATACTTCAAAAAATAAACCAAGCCCCACCAAAATAGTAAACTGAACAAATAAACATATTTGTATTATAGAGCATTTTAATGACAACTCTTTTTTTTTAATCCCCCTTTCTTGTCATTTACTCCCATGTTACAGATCTCATCCCTGAAAGCTGAATTAACTAGTCAAGAATCGCAGATCTCTTCTTATGAGGAAGAGCTGGCCAAAGCTAGGGAAGAGCTTAGTCGCCTACAGCAAGAAACCGCAGAATTGGAGGAGAGTGTGGAGTCAGGGAAGGCTCAGCTGGGACCTCTTCAGCAGCACCTGCAAGATTCACAACAGGAAATTAGTTCAGTAAGTCTTTGTGGCAATGAGACATGCTCAAACGGGGCCTCACCATATCTTCTTAGTAAATAATACTTTCTCAGTTTGTCTTCTTTTCCCTCTGCCTAGTCTGTTATTTTTTTATTCTTTTTATACAAGGTTTCTTGTTGCGTACATCCGGTTATTATCACTGGAGTCATGGCTAAGGGTATGGGTTTTGTAGATGTATGGTTTAGGTTCAAGTTCTGGCTCTGCCACTTTCTGCCTGAATCATCTTAGTATCAGATTCCTCATCTTTAAAATTGGAGAATTAAAAAAAAAAAAATTGGAGAAATAACAGTCCCTCTACCTTTTACATGTGCTGTAAGGATTAAATGAAATAAATGTAAAGGATTAAACACTGTGAGACAGTTTACAATTGTTTGGTACATAAATGCTCTCCAAATGTTTATTTTTATAAATAAAAATAACCCCACCCCTGTGAACATTAGCTTATTTGGAGACCTTTATTATTTTAATTAGGAAATTCTTCTTTATACAGATAAAAATGCTTTGTTATGTGGGTCCACAGTATAGATCTTTTGCTTTGTCGTATCTAGGCTAGCCTAAATGGAGAATAATATTTTATAGAATGATAGTAAGATGGTTAGGAGGAGAGAGATGGTGTAGCTCATACCTTTCATTTCGAATTTGAACAAACTGAAGCCAAGGAAGGTTAGGCAACTTACTTACTTAATGTGGTTAACATTGCATTTAAAAGAGCCACAGCTAGAATCCAGATCTTCTAACATGTAGTCCCGTGTTCTCAGTTAATTATTATGTGTAACAAAGTCCTACCCCTTGTTAGCTTTCTTCCCCTCTCTTATCTGACAGGTGAATACCTACTCACTCATCTTGTAAGACATAGCTTAACTTCTTACTGCTTTATAGCATTTTCTGAACTCTGTCTGTATTGGACTCTACTTCTGTTACAGCAATAGTAACATTTTCCCCTGCATATTTGTTTATGTGTCTTTCTCCCTTGGCCGACTGAGCTTTTTGGACTAGGAACATTTTTTTCTCTCTTACCATGTAGCACAGTTCTTATCCCACTGTAGGTACTCAATAAACAGATAACCCAAAAGAAGGCAGTCCTCGTGGGAATGCTACAGCTGAATGAATATTCTTTAAAATAATTTTCTTCTTTGAGTTTACTTAAAAAAATTTTTTTATAGGGGCGCCTGGGTGGCTCAGTGGGTTGGGGCCTCTGCCTTCGGCTCGGGTCACGATCCCGGAGTCCTGGGATCGAGCCCCACATCGGGCTCTCTGCTCAGCGGGGAGCCTGCTTCCTCCTCTCTCTCTCTCTCTCTCTCTCTGCCTACTTGTGATCTTTGTCTGTCAAATAAATAAAATCTTTAAAAAAAAATTTTTTTTATAAATAATTTACATACCATAAGTTTTATAGGTTTTAAGGATACAATTCAGTGATTTTCAGTAAACTTAGAATTGTTCAAACATCACAATCCAGTTTTAGAACATTTCTGTCACTCCTAAAACACTCCTTGCACCCATTTGTAGTGAGTCCCAGCTACTGCCCCTAGGTAAGTACTGGTCTGCTTTCTGCTTCTGTATGTTTGCCTTTTTTGAGCACTTGATATAGATGAAATCAGACACTTTGTAGTATTTTTCTTGAGGTTTCCTTCATAAGCATAATGTTTTTAAGGCTCATCTGTTTTGTAGCATGATATACAACAAAATACAGTGTTAATACATTATTAACACTGTATTTTGTTGTATATTTATAAAGTATTTTGTTTATTCGCTCACTGATTAATGGGCATTTGGAATTTTTCTACTTGTTGGCTATTACGAATAATGCTGCTATGAAAATTTGCATATAATTCTTTGTGTGGACATGTGTTTTCATTTTTGGGGGGTATGGAATAGTTGGTTATATTGTGAAGTTATATTTAAATTTTTTTTTTAACTTTAAATTGCCAAACTGTTGTCCAAAGTCACTATACCATTTCACATTCCCATTGGCATTATATGAGGGTTCCAGTTTCTCCACAATCTTACCAACACTTTATTGTTCACCTAACTAATTTTAGTCATTCTAGTGGGTGGGAAGTGGTATCTCATAGTTTCTAGTTTCTGTTTTTCTAACGACTAGTAATATTGAATATCTTTTCATGCACTTATTACCTACTTGTATATCCTCTTGGATAAAATGTCTGTATAAATCTTTTTCCCATTTTAAAAAAATGTATTATCTAGTTATTATTAAATTACAAAAGTTTTTAAAAATATTATCAGGATATAAGTTCCTTATCAGATATTTGATTTGCAAATAATTTCTCCCAGTATCTGGCTTGTCTCTTCATTTTCTTTAAGTTTTTTGAAAGGGAATTTCTTTCAAAGGAAGGAACATAAATGAGAAAAGTAGAAAGGATTCTGGATATTATAAATTATCATTGAGAAAATAAAAGTGTTTTTGAGCAAGGAAAATAATCTCAGCAAACTATACTACCAAGTGTGCCAGATAATATTTGCTATCTGTGGAAGGAATTATTTTATATTCTTTTTTTTTTTTTAAGATTTTATTTATTTATTTGACAGAGAGATCACAAGTAGGCAGAGAGGCAGGCAGAGAAAGAGAGGGGGGAAGCAGGCTCCCTGCCAAGCAGAGAACCTGATGCGGGACTCAATCCCAGGACCCCAAGATCATGACCTGAGCCGAAGGCAGAGACTTAACCCTCTCAGCCACCCAGACGTCCCTCTTTTATATTCTTGCATCTGATCTTAAACCTTAAGAATAAACATACCGGGACACCCAGCTGGCTCAGTCAGTAACACATTTGACTCTTGATCTTGGGGTTGTAAGTTCAAGCCCCATGTTGGGTGTAGAGTTTATTTAGGAAAGTAAATAAATAAGTAAATAAATCAGCCACAGACACACACAAAAAGAATAAACATACCAATTTCTTACATTAGTGACTTGTATGTCTTTTCCACAGAGGGCAGTATTTTCCCATGGGCCTATTAAAAGATGAAAATCCAAACTGTAAATTACCCTGAAACTTTAATTGCTCTTTAAAGCTAAACTATAGCTTTTCTGGAAAAAGGAATAACTTAGGAAAAATTTCTGACTTGCCAAATTTTCATTTATACTTCTTACCTTATATTTATGGTAAGAAAAAGTAAAGAACCTTTGGCTTTAATTCTATATATCTTACTTACACAAATGTTTCTGGCATTGTGAGAGTTTATTGCATTTCTCTTGCACAGTTTGTGAAGAACTAACTTGTGTTAGTGTGTAGTTTCTTCCGAGATCAGACGAGATCGGGCGCGTTCAGGATGGTATGGCCATAGACTAGTGTGTAGTTTCTTTTTTCTATACCCTCCAAGTTTATGCAGAGACTAAGGAAGAAGACAGGCTAAGTGACAGGTGTGTGAGAGGGCCAGACACAGGAAGGCCCAGTTTTGTTCAAGATTTTATTGTCTCAGAAGTAACTATAAGAAATAAGTTGTCTTGAATAGTACTCTTTGGTAAGCAAGTATTTCCACATACTGCTTCATCTATATAATGGTTATTGTTTTAGTGTTAAGGTTTTAAATTTTAGACTATTAAGGTTTAGTGGATATTGAAATTATTTTAATGGTCATGATAAAATTTTTTAAAAAAATCAATTAAGACAGGAGTGTTCTGGATTGTTCAGAGCTTTTGAGTCTTTGGTGCTGCTGCTACCAAAGTGTTCATTATTTGGGACTCCATGAGCTGACCCAGCTTGACATACTGGTAACTTGAAGTGAATAAACATCATCTTACTTTTCTTCAAATGCATGTGGCCCAAGGTGTTAAGATCATTTTGTGAGCTTCATAGGTTCAGTCACGGAAAAAAAGACAAGAAAAAAGTCAGAAGGGCCATGACTGGGAAAATAGGAGATACTGTGCAGTCCTGAAGCAGATGGACGAGAGGGGAGCTCTGCTTCTGGTCCCCATAGAAAACATCTCCCTGGCCAATATAATCAGTGATTGTGCCTGACTTAGTGAGAAACATTGCCTTATCCATAAAACATAAAATTACTTTCTCCATATAACATAAAAATGTTTCATACATGCACATTTGTTTTCCTAATATACATTGCAAGTTTTTCATATATAAAAAAATTGGGTTAACTGTTGGTAGTAATGGAGTACTACACTATGTATATATATATATATATTTTTAACTATAGTTATTTTTTTTTAAGATTTTTTATTTACTTATTTGACAGACAAAGATCACAAGTAGGCAGAGAGGCAGGCAGAGAGAGGAGGAAGCAGGCTCCCCGCGGAGTAGAGCGCCCAATGTGGGGCTCGATCCCAGTACCCTGGGACCATGACCTGAGCTGAAGGCAGAGGCTTTAACCCACTGAGCCACCCAGGCACCCCTATGTATATTTTTAAAATAGAAAGTGAAAAGTCTGACAGTTCTACTTCCTGGAGAAAAACAATATTTGCAGCATGGTATCTTTTTAGAATTCTGTCTGTACATGGATGCACCTCTCTGTGTGTGCCTGTGCATTCATATGTATACCTATACAAGTTGTTTTTTGTTTAGAAAAAATAAAGACATACTTTGTATATAAAAAATAAGAATGAAATAAGACAATAGGAAATATGATGGTGCATTACATGGAATAAGGATACATATTACTTCGTGAAACTTTTCCACAACTGTATATACAAATGTATGTGCATATAAATTATGCATATGGATGAATGTGTCTATATTGCACATATGTGTTTGTGTGTGTATATACACACAGAGAGACCTAGCCAAATAAATACATGTATTTACTGGGTTAGGATGTAAAATCTATTTCTTTCCATAGAATAATGTAAAAAAAAAAAAAGTTTTATAAGCCACAACTCAATATCACTAGGAATATACAAGGCACATGCTGTGTATTACAGATATGTAGTATTTTGGATTGTTTAAATTCTAAATACAGTGCAGTGTGATAGATACAAATGCTTACTGATATCCATGGTTTAAATTTATAAGCACAATACTATGTCCATTTAGTAAACATAAATTAAGCATTATAGTATATACACCATTGTGGTAGATGTTGGCAATACCAAGTTGATAGCAAAAGTTGTGGTTCCTACCCTCAAAGAGCTCAAGGTCTTTAGCTTTTTAAAAACGGAGTGAATTAGTAGAAAAGAAATAGGGAAACTTAATTGGTACAATAGTGAGAAATGCAGTGTGCTAGCCACTTTATACACATTATCCATTATTTATACAGACCTTTACATTTTACAGAGTTCTTTCAGATATATCTTTGCCTCATTTAATCATCTGTGGAGAAAGGTCTTACTTTATGGATTAAGAAATAAAGGCTTGAAGAGGTTACTTTAACTAAGATCACTTAACTAGAAAGTGACAGAGATTGACTGACACCTGTTTTCCCAGTTGAATATAGTGTTCTTTTCCCAGATTATGGCCCTGAAAAGATCTGTGGTGAATTACAGATTCCAAAATGAGCAAGTTAAAAACCTTATGCAGAAAATAAGATTAGGGGAACTGAGCCTTGATTTATGAAATGTCTAGAAAACATAGCATGCTAATAAATAAAGGGAATTCCAATGTAATGAAAAATATATTTTATGAAAAATGAGAACTATTCAGTAAAATTCCATTCATTACTCTTTTTCACTAGGAAACATGTTTTGATTATGCCCTCTCTTCAGTTTCTTTGAGATATTTATTAATTTTTCTTTATTACAGATGTTAGTATCAGTAAGCATCATTTTTTCCCTGCCTCTGGGCCCAATATTTTTCTTTTAATATATATTACAGTTTATTAAATTCTGCCTCTCTCTCCCTCTGTTGTTCCAGGAATATAAAGTCACTTGGATACTGGGATCCAAAATACTTTGTCCTTTATTTAACATGTTTAGAATAGCTTAGATTTTAGAGACCACTCCTAGGGCTTGAGCCCATTAATAAATAATGCTGGAGCATAGGACAGTAGCTCCTTTTGCCTTAGTCTTCACTCCTCTCCTTCTCAATAGAAGTATGGATGGCTCCAAATCCTTGTGTTCTCTCCCTGAACTTCCTTTTTTTTTTTTTTTTTTCCCAGAGCTCCATCACAAAATCTTCTCTTGTTCTGTTACTTTGCCATCTTTTTCCTAATACCCTGACCCTTTTTCCAGTTATCCCTAAAGGATACCAAGATGTAAATATTTGAATCAGAATTCTTGGAGCTTTAAAAAGATGTGCAAAAGCAAATCCATGTATACTGTAATGTCAAGAGAACTTACTGGGATGGATTATTGAAATCTTTCTAAATCGTGCTGCATTCCCAGAGGATTCTCCTTAATGGAAGCAAACTTATCTTTGAGTCTAAGGATGTAGCTATTTTTATGTTTTGTGTTGTTCTAGTAATAAATTCTGTTTTGTATTTCTACTTTGTGTTGACAGATGCAAATGAAGCTGATGGAAATGAAAGAGCTGGAAAACCATAATAATCAATTAAATTGGTGCAGTAGCCCACACAGCATTCTTATAAATGGTGCTACAGATTATTGCAGCCTCAGCACCAGCAGCAGTGAAACAGCTAACCTTAATGAGCATGCTGACAGCCAAGGCATCCTGGAGTCAGAGCCCATACACCAAGAGTCTCCAGTGAGTCTAATTGTTCTATAACCTTCATAATCAATTTTAGAAGAAAAAAATTAATTCAGGTCAGAGTTTTTGTTGACATCATACTTAATATAAATATGGAACCTTGCCTCATCTGAGGACAGTTGATTTTTTTCCCCCAGAGGGAGAGAGTAGGTACTCTGATCCAATAGTTCTGATACTTTTAACTAGTGTAAAAATGTGATTTTAACCAATCCATTTGTTATAAAGCATGTTTGCAAAATAGTAGCTGTATAGATAGTAACTTTTTAAAACTTTTTTTTTAAGTATTCTCACCCAGTGCTGGAAGTAATTCTGTATTTCATAATGTTGAGGACATTCATTTACTAGTTACTTAGAGAGCACACAGAGGTGCTGCTGTTACATGTGAGAGCTGCAGAGACAAAAGACTGTAACCCTGCCTTTAAGCAGCATACAGTCTAGCAGTGTAACACTGTGAAGGGCTGTGATAGGTAGGATAGCTTGGAGGGGGCTCATGATTGTATAGAGAAAGCTTTATAGGTGAGCTTCAAAATAAGAAGCGTTAAGCAAAGAAGAATATGGTATATTCCTGGCAGAGAAAACAGCATTTGCATACGTATGAGATGGGAGAAACATGCTGCACAGGGTCATAAGAAGTTCTCAAAGGATATCTTGTGGTGGTGGTAGGAAATTATGCTCTCTTATAGTGGCTCCCTGCATTACCTCTAATGTAAAATATAGATGTCTGCACCCCATTACAAACTTGCTGAGCTAGAGTTTCTGGGATGATGCCACCTACCTGTATTTTTACAAAAAACTCCGTGGGTGATTATGAGGTGCCCCCTGGATAAAAATGACCATTTTTAGGTCAGAAAGGGACAGAGAATAAGAAATTTGAATTCATTTTGAAGCACTGGGGGATTTATCTTACTGTGGTGAGTAGCCATTGAAGAATTTTAAGAAAGTTGTGACATAATTGCATTTACCTCTTAGAAAAATATAAAAAATGGATTTGAGAGGAGGACTGGATGCACGGAGATATGTTAAGAGACTATTGGAATGATGTGTGTGAGATTGTTTTAGCTTAAACTAAAGCAGTAATAGGAGAGATGATGAGAAGAATACAAGTGTGAGAGATACTAAAGACATAAAATTAACAGACTTGATTTGTATTTAGGTGTTGTAGTCTTGGATACATTATACACTGTTCTTTTAAATACAAAAAGTTATCCTTCAAGGACATAGTGTGGTATGGAATGAAGATTTCCCCTGCCACTTCTTAAGTGAGCAAGACATGAATAGACATTTTTCCAAAGAAGATACAGAGATGGCCAAAAGACATGTAAAAAGATGTTCAATACCACTCATCATCATGGAAATGCACATCAAAACTACAATGAGATAATGCTTCACACCTGTCAAAATGGCTAAATCCAGAAAGTCTGGTCTAAATCCAGAAAGCAAGGGGAAGCCATTGAAGGACCTTTAACCAGAAGAGCCCTGATCAGATTCGTATTTTAGATCTATTCCTTTAGCTACTACAAGAAGGATCAGTTGGAAGGGCACATATTGGAGGCAAGAAGGCAGTTGGAAGGTTACTCTGGAGCAGAAGGATGATACCGTAAATGGATGATAGTGACAATGAGGAAAGAAAGGAATGGATTTGAGAAGGAGGTAGGAGGTGAACTCAGCAAGACTTGGAGGCTAACTGGGAAATGACATGAGGGAAGTGGTTAAGGTTTCTGGCCTGAGTGACTTTGATGCTTAATAATATCGTTTTCCTAAGAAAGATTTTAAGAGACAAACTCATTTAATGAATACATTCTGCTTATCTTCTGTATTTTTAGCAATTTTTGGTTATCCTTTGTCAGTTTCCTCTGCCAAGTAGAAGATACATCATTAGTCCATGTAACATTAATATTTTGTAGGCAAGAAGTAGTCCTGAAATACTGCCTTCTGGTGTGACTGATGATAATGAAGTGGCGACTACAGCTGTTGATGAGAAAGTTTGTCCTGAATTTAATAGTGACAGACATTCAAAAGAGGTAAAAATAATTTTATATGTAAATGTTCTCATTACAGGTTTTCCTAGATGGGTTATACATTGTTTTAGGCTAGGAAAGAAAAATGTATTAAGTGAACTTTATGACTACAGAAATATTTGTTATTTTTTCAAAGCATGTTACTTTATTTTAAAATGTTACATCTTAAAACTGGTTTCTAAAATAATATTTTTTTAATTTAAAATTATTTTTAGGGAGATCCATTTAATGTAGAATCAAGTTCACTGACAGATCCTGTTGCAGATACAAACTTGGATTTTTTCCAGTCTGATCCTTTTGTTGGCAGTAAGTACTCTTATTTTTATATTATGGATTTACCAAAAAAAAGTCTTTTTCATGTAACTGTATAGGAATTAGGGCTCAGTTTTAAGATCCTACTTGTTAACAGCAAAAGTAGAGGGGTGTAGAGATGCTTATATTTGCTGGTATTTGTCCTCATCAGGCAACAAACTCCTGGGATAGAGCCCCTAGTTAAGAGCATGTTTCTTCTTCAGAATAAGGACCAAAAGAAAGGTATTATGGACCAGGAGAGGAGACTGGGTACTCTTAAGTCAACCAGCAATTTTTTACCAGAGTGCCAACACCATGCTTTTAAAACAGTGGAATCTATAGCAGTTAGAACCTAGATCCCTGCCCTTAAGGTGCCTATAGTATTTTTGAAGAAATATAAGTTTAGTAAATTGAAGTACCCAATGTCAGTGTAAACTATGTTAAATACCACTGGTGTCAAAACTCTTTTTTGCATTTTATTTATTCCAAATCAATTTGTGAAACTGATATGTCAGTTTATAACAGTTTTATTTTTTTCTGTAAGTTTTTATTTACATTCCAGTCAGTTAATATACAGTATAATATTTGTATAATACAGTATACAGTATAATATTTGAGTAGAATTTAGTGATTCATCACTTACATACAACACTTGGTGCTTGTCACAAGTGCCCTCCTTAATGTCCATCACCCATTTAACACTCCCCCCACCCCACCTCCTCTCTGATAACCACCAGCTTCTTCTCTGTAGTTGAGTCTGTTTCTTGGTTTGTTGCCTCTTTCTCTTTTTCTCCCAGGATCATTTGTTTTGTTTCTTAAATTCCACATATGAGTGAAGTCATCTGGTATTTGTCTTTCTCTGACTTATTTTGCTTAGCATAATACTCTCTAGTTCCATCCATGTTGTTGGAAATAAGATTTCTTGTGTATATGTATTTCATATCTGTATATATACATACATATACTGCCTCTTCTGTATCCATTCATCAGTTGATGAATATTTGGTCTGTTTCCATAATTTAGCTGTTGTAGATAATGCTGCTGTAAGCATTGTGGTGCATATATCCCTTCACATTAGTATTTTTGTATTCTTTGGGTAAATACCTAGTAGTGCAGTTGCTTGATCATAGGGTAGTTCTATTTTTAACTTTCTGAGGAACCTCCATACTGTTTTCCAGAGTGACTGTGCCAGTTTGCTTTCCCACCAGCCGTGCAAGAGGTTTCCCCTTTCTCTGCATCCTTGTCAACACCTGTTGTTTCTTGTGTTGTTTTTAAGATTTTATTTATTTGAGAGAGAGAGTGATTGAGAGTATTGGGGGGTGGGGTGCAGAAGGAGAAGCCAACTCCTGGCTGAGGATGGAGCCTAATGTGGGGCTTGATCCCAGAACCCTGAGATCATGACGTGAGCCAAAGTCAGATGCTTAACTGACTGAGCCACTCAGGAATCCCTGCCCACTTTTTAATTGGATTATTTGTTTTTTGGGTGTTGAGTTTTATAAGTTCTTTATATATTTTGGATACTAACCCCTTACTGGGTATGTCCTTTGCAAATGCCTTTTGTGGAGCACCTTTCTATGTCCTTATTGGGCATTTGTATAACTTCTTTGGAGAAATGTTCATTCAAATAACTTGACCATTTTTTTATTGTTCGTCTTTTTGTTGACTTATAAAAGTTTTTCATATATTCTGAATACAAGTCCCTAATCAGGTATGTGATTTGCAAATATTTTCTTGTATTTTGTGTTGTCTTAATTTTGATGAAGTCCAATTTATCTATATTTTCTTTCGTCACTTGTGCTTTTGATATCATGTCTAAGATCCAAAGCCATGAAGATTTACTCTTAGGTTTTCTTCTAAGAATTTTATAGTTTTAGCTATTACATTTAGATCTTTGATCTATTTTTGGTTAATTTTGGACTGTGGTATGAGATAGGGGTCTAGCTTTATTCTTTTGTATGTGGATATCCAGTTGTCCCAGCACCATTTGTTGAAAAGATTATGTTTGACCTATGGAACTGTCTTGGCACTCTTGTCAAAAATCAAATGACCATAAATGTAAGGGTTTATTTCTGGACTCTTTAGTTCTAGAATTATTTTTTGCTTCAGTAAGGCTCAGTGTCTTTGTTTCTGGAATAGTGATGGTAATACCCATTCAAAATTCTATGAAGAGCAGAGAATTCTGTTAGTAAAATTATTGCTGTTGTGCCTGTCTTTTCCCTTCTATTTGTAACCTCAGCTGGTGATCAAGGGGTAATATATGGCTCCAGTTGAAATTTTCTTCTTCTGGGATGCCTGGGCTCAGCCAGTTAAGCATCTGCCTTCGGCTCAGGTCATGATCCCAGAGTCCTGGGATTGAGCCCCACATCAGGCTCCTTGCTCGGTGGAGAGTCTGCCTCTCCCTCTGCCCCTCTCCCTGCTCATGCACGCACTCTCTCTCTCACATAAATAAATTAAATCTTTTAAAAAAATAGGAATCATTAAAAAAAATTGCTTCATTTATGAGGTATGTTGATGTTCTGCCTTTACTCTTTATTATTTTAAATGTTTCCTAAAAATTCGTGGGATTTAGTGTTTTATCTACTTTGAGGTAGAGCTAATCAAACAGACTTTGCTTTTAGAAACTTTGCTTCTGTTTAAAATTAACTTTAAGTAGTGGTGTCCCAACAGTAAATATTGGTATTGTGATTTCTGCTTATTTATTTTGTCACAGGTGATCCTTTCAAGGATGATCCTTTTGGAAAAATTGGTATGTATATCATTGAGGTCCAACTTAGCTGTAATTTCATTCTGCTTAATTATAAACTTGTGTTATATTTAGAAATGAAGGATCAAAGTAAGGTACTTACAGGAAGTAGACTTCCTTTTTATTTAGTTTTTAAACTGATAAAAGGCCCCCCTAAAGGTTGTATGTGCCTGGCATTTTCAGAGAGAAATTGGTAGATTCTTGTCAGCTTGCTTAATTAACCATTAGCTTTATTTTTAAAATTATATTAGTGTTTATATTTTGATACTTTTAATAATACTTAGACTGATTTCTCCTTGTTAGCCAAGGAGTAGATGAGTATAGTGATCTATACTACTTCAGTGTTTAGAACATTTTGTTGTCCTAAGATTATAACATATGAATGGGGGGAAAGGAAACATCTTAATTACTAAATCTCAAGCTTTGTAAGATACTCTTTCCCTGGTCTTGTGTACCATTTGTTACGCTTCTCAAACCTGTTCCAAATAAGTTTACTAGGGGAGAGACTATCTTTTAACAAAATCACAAAGGAATTTGTGATTTCTCCTCCCCTAAAATTAGAATCACTAGCTTAAAGGAATTATTTCAACCTAGCATACAAGTAATCTTTGTGTAATAAGTATTAGAATTATTGATTTGCCTTGGGTGAATGATGAACAAGTAGGAAAAAGAATATTAATTAAAGCTGTTTTAGGTGCAACTGTCTGTTTTTTATGGTCAATAATCATAATGCCAAGTACCTAATTTAGATTCTGCAGAAGTTCAAAATATCTTTTAATTAAGGCAGTTATTATATCTTCAGGTGATAGGAAATTTAGTGTAGTAGTTTTCAGTCTTTCATATATGTGCTGTATTTTCTTAGATCCATTTGGAGGTGATCCTTTCAAAGGTTCAGATCCATTTGCATCTGACTGTTTCTTCAAGCAGTCTTCTGCTGACCCTTTTGCCACTTCAAGTACTGACCCTTTCAGTGCAGCCAGCAATAGCAGTAATACGTTGGTAAGTGGGAGGGTTAAAAACTGTTAAATGGGTAACAGTCGTCCTAAGTGAGTTTCTTGAAATATACAGTAATGAAAAGATCCTCTTTTAGATTACTTTTGATGGGCTATGTAAAACTGTCAGTCTCATCCAGTCCATCCAGTTTTTGGTTCAGACTGGCATTTCACAGCTTTATCTGCCCCTGTAATTGGCTGGAATAACTTATTTCATCTAAAAATCAAGTCCATCCTTAATAAGGATCAAATATTATCCCATTGGCATATATAAAATAAATGGTTCAAAATCCATTAACCAGTCTTTAAAGCTTTTCAGAAATGTGTGCTATGCATTATTGAAATAATGAAAATCAACCTAAAAATAGCATTGATGTTTTAGAAAGATAAAATCACTTATAGACACATTTTATATATATTTTATAACACATACATGTTAATCTTGTAGAGAAATACAAATTCCTACTAAATGTCAGACCCTCTTTTGTGATCTTCACAACCTTGCAAAGTAGGTATTGGTAGCCCTGTTTTAACAATAAGAACACTGGGACTCGGAAGTAACAAGGTCATACAGCTAAGTGCTTTATCATCTGGAGGCTTTAAAAGAAAATACATTATGGATATTTAAACATACCCAAAATAGAGTAATATAATGAAATATTTTAAGAAACCTCCATGTAGGGACGTCTGGGTGGCTCAGTTGGTTAAGCAACTGCCTTCAGCTCAGGTCATGATCCCAGGGTCTTGGTATTGAGTCCTGCATGGGACTCCTTGCTTAGCGGGGAGCCTGCTTCTCCCTCTGCCTGTTCTGCCTTCTCTGCCTGCCACTGTCCCTGCTTGGGCTCTCTCTTTTTCTCTCTAAAAATAAATAAAATCTTAAAAAAAAAAAAGGAATAAACCTCCATGTATCCATTACCTAATTTCAATAATTATGAATGGTTTTAGAATTTGTTTTTAGTTTTTATTTAGAGGCTTATTTTTTTAATTAACGTATAATGTATTATTTGCCCTAGGGGTACAGGTCTGGTGAATCATCAGTCTTACACAACTCACAGCACTCACTGTAGCACATACCCTCCCCAGTGTCCATAACCCAGCCACCCTATCCCTCCTCGCCCCCAGCCCCCAGCAACCTTCAGTTTGTTTCCTGAGATTTAGAGTCTCTTATGGTTTATCTCCCTCCTCAGCCCCATCTTGTTTCATTTTTTCCCGCCCTGCCCCCCTGCCCTGCCTTTCAAATTCGTCCTATCATAGAGATCATGGTAATTGTCTTTTAGAGGATTATTTTGTTAAGCAGGATGTTTCACCCAGACAGGAACAATTGAGTGATGGGCATTTAAGTAAAATTTTGTCTTTTAATTCCCTTAGATTAAGAATACTCCCTTAAAAGAGTAATTGATTCTTTTAAAGTTAATAAATTCTGATATTCTTTAATTGCTTTCCTACTGTACTCAGTAAAGAGCTATTTGGCCAACAGCTGGTATTTTCCATTGATGTAAAAGTGAGCAAGTGCCTCCGTAACTGAATATTTGTGGTTTCCACAGGCTACTGGATACTCTGTTTTCCTACACTTAGTTTGCAGTGTGGACCCATTTGCCAAATTCTTCTAAAATTGTCTGCAACCTGAATTTTTTCCTCTTACCTTATTCTAGTCTCTTATTCTCCACTCTTATCTTTAAAGAGCAAGAAAACCAAAGCAGCTCTTCCTAACTTAAAAATAAAACAAGTTTCTGCTGTTCCTCTTGCCTGATGAAAATTCTCCACCATTTGTCCTATTTACTTCTCTTTCCTCCCCAGTTTGTGAAAGCTGTATTGCCCTTGCTGCCTGCTCTGGATTTCTCCATTAAAAACAAAACAAAAAACCAAATTGGCAATATAACAATAGCTTTGTTTATCTCCTCTCTTCTGTGTACCAGGCATGGTGCTAAGCTCTGTTCATGTGTTACCCATCTCATCTTCACACTATTTCTGTGAAACTCTTTGTTACCATTCTCATTTTAAAGATAAAGTAAATGAGACTTAGAGGTTAAATGATAGTAAGTTAGTAAGTGGTAGAACTGAATTCAAACCTTCGTTTATATGACCAAAATCTAAGTCCTATAGTCCAAGATTTAAACTTAATTCTTCCCAGCTACAGAGCCCATATGTATTGTGATCTTCCTTCTTTTCAAACAGGCCTCTGATTATGTTTCTAGATCTGAAAATCTCCCCTAAAGTCTTTCCTATTCCCTCAAGACTAGTTTCTGCTTTTAGAGGGACATAATTTTAAAAACCAAAGTGAAACAAAACAACTGCTATTTCTTACTTTCCTCGCTAGTGTATGATAATGTTGTGTGGGTACTAAGTCATACAGTCAGAGTGGGGAATAGGTGGCTGATACTTGAGAGAGAGAATTTCAGTAATAAATTTGGTGACCTTGTAGGAGGATTTTGGAACCTTAATTATATAAAATACTATCTCAGTTATAGTTATGAAAATTACTTTTGTGTATTAAATTGCCTTATTATCAAACTGAAGATAACATAGAGTCTAATGGCCTCATTCTTTCAAAAGCTATGCAGTCCATCCTGTTGCCCCCTGCTGTCTCAATGATCTTTTAGGTGGTGGCACAGTGTATTATGAGGAAGGAATAGAAATTAAACCTGACACTTATGTAGGCCTGCTTTTTGTCTTTCTCTCTGTGATGGTGATTAAAATCTATAAGCTTTTGTTAAAAATCAGGCCTGTTAGGTTGTTTTTCCCCCTGAAAGTCAAGAGAAGAAGCAATAATAATTGGTGACTTATGTCAGGGACTATCTCTCACACTGGTATTTTGACTATTACATTAGGAACCATGCAAAGTTACCTGGCTATACATACCACCTTAATGGTTTTTTTTTTTTTTTTATTGCTCTTTATTCATTCAGCAGATATGATCAGAATATATGATTATGCTAGTTTTATAATATCATTGGCATCAGTTAAAATAAATGTCATCTTCAGTTCTAAAAATGTCATTAGTATTAATTACTTTCTGATAGTAGTCTTTTTTTAAAAAGATTTTATTTATTTATTTATTTCAGACAGAGAGCTAGAAAGAGAGCACAAGCTGGGGATCTGGGTGAGGAGCAGAGGGAGAAGCAGACTCCCCGCTGAGCAGGGAACCTGATGTGGGACTTGATCCCAGAATCCCGGGATCGTGACCTGAGCTGAAGGCAGACATGTAACTGACTGAGCCACCCAGGCATCCCTGGGTTCTCTTTTTTAAAGAGAATGTACTACAAGTCTTGTTTGTTTTATTTGGAAATGTATCAGTTGAGCACTGTGATACCATTTGACGTTCAATTCTAATAACCAATTTCTTAATGATTAGAAATAGAGCCTATAATGCAGATGACATTGATAGCCATGAGTCAGAGGAGATATATGTTCCCAAACCCTTTTTATGCCCCTTTCGTGTAACTGTCTGCTAAGGCTTTCATTGGCCTCTTAAGAGGGCCTGATGCCAGAAAGAGAAAATTCACTTTTCTTCCTAGGTATATAATTTGTTTGACTATGATTAAAAACCAAAATAAGTTAGGAAAACAGTTCTGTAGTGGAACTCTTTGGCTTCTGGTAAAGTCCTCACTTTAGCCACTCACCCTTGCCAGTTGGTCCAGATTCTTATATGGTTTATTATTGAAAGTAGCAGGATCTTTTTAACAGAGCTCCCTGCCTCCCTCCTTTCTTCCCTGTTTTCCTCTCCTCCACTTCTCCCCACACCCCCACCCCCATCTTCCTCTGGAGTACCTGTGTATGTTCCTTTGATGGGCAGAATGCTATAACTAGAAAGTCAGTCTAGCATTTTCTGATATTAAGTACTAGGATATTTTAGAGTTAGAATAGTATGCATCCTAAATACAGCATGTCATTCTGGAATAGGAGAAGGACCTTAATGGAAAAACTGGTGAATTCCAAATAATGCCTATAGTTTATAGTTTTGTACCAGTGTTAATTCCTTAGTTTTAATAGATGTACCCTGATTATATGAGGTACTAACATTAGAGGAACCTAGGTGAAGGATATATGAGAACTGTATATATTATCTTTACAACTGTTCTAGAAATCTAAAATTACTTCAATACAAAAAGTTAAAACAGTGTGTATCTGTACTAGTAGCAAAATAATGAAGAAAAGAGATGAATGTCACCAAAGTCAGGGTAGTAATCACCTCTACAGAGGAGGGATGGGATTGTTTTTGGAGAGGGGCCCATGAAGACTTACCAGGTGTTGGCAGTTTCTTGAAAGGTGATAACAAAGGAGTTCATTTGATAGTTGCTTGTTAAACCATGTGTTTCATATACCATATTGAATGGCTATTATATTACCCAATAAAAGATTAGAAAATGGTATGTGTCATTTAATTTAATAAGATTGCAAATCATGAGGGGAAACATTAATTCCTTATGCCTTGTATTTCTTTCCTTTTTTTTTTTTTTTAAAGATTTTATTTATTTATTTGACAGAGAGATCACAAGTAGGCAGAGCAGCAAGCAGAGAAAGAGGGGGGAAGCAGGCTCCCTGCTGAGCAGAGAGCCCGATGCAGGGCTCTAGCCTAAGACCCTGAGATCATGACCTGAGCCGAAGGCAGAGGCCCAACTCACTGAGCCACCCAGGCGCCCCAATGCCTTGTATTTCTTAATTAAGATTTTGTAAAGAATATTTTCTTTGGTGTGGCCATGAGGTTTCAGCTATGAAATATCGCCTCTCTTAGTCATGATTTTGTGCAATTTGTTTAGGTAGAAACATTGAAGCACAACGATCCTTTTGCTCCTGGTGGAACAGTTGTTGTTGCAGCAAGTGATTCAGGTAAGGAAATAATTGATCAGTTTATTTGAATAGTAAATGTTACCCTTTTCTTTAAGCTTCTTTTTCTGGTTTCCAAATATAATTGTCCTATTTACTTACTTAAGGCTGTAAAATTATTGTGTAGTTACAGTGCATTGTAATCTACCAGTAATAATGATGGCAGTTGTTGGCATATCACTCTCTACTTTTCTTATCATTTATCTCATTTATTATTCACGTTAAAGATCTTACGAGAGGGGAGTAGGAGACAGGTTTCCAGTTATGGAATGAATAAATCATGGGAATGAAAGGTACAGTATGGGAAATACAGTCAATGGTCTTATAAATTTGTGTTGTATGGGGACAGATGGTAGCTCTGCTCATGGGGAGCTTATGTATAAACTTGTCACATCACTATATTGTACACTTGAAGCGAATGTAACATTGTGTCTCAGCTATACTTCATTTAAAAAAAAAAACTTGGGACTCCTGGGTGGCTCAGTTGGTTGAGCGGCTGCCTTCGGCTCAGGTCATGATCCCAGCGTCCTGGGATTGAGTCCCACATCGGGCTCCTTGCCCAGCAGGGAGCCTGCTTCTCCCTCTGCCTCTGCCTGCCACTCTGTCTGCCTGTGCTCGCTCCTGTGCTCTCTATCTGACAAATAAATAAATAAAATCTTAAAAAAAAAAAAACTTACTAGAATATGTACTCTAGCCAGTAAAGCCAATAAAAAAAATTTTTTTTCTTGTTAAGAGGCAGTGTTTGGCATTTTTACAGTCAGCAAAGATTCTTACAGATCTTGGCCTAAACTTATAGATTGCTTCCAGTAGGTAATAATGATAGCTTTACAAATAGTGGGTGAGATCTTTTAATAACACAGAGAAAATGGAAATGTTACTCTAGCATCCAGTCTTCAGGCTTATTTATAGCAGTTAATTTTCCATTTATCCTTTTAAGTAATATTTCCATTTTAAAGATCAGAAAACTGAGGACCAGAACTTTAAGTAACATGATCAAGATTATACAATTTACTAGATTTGCACCAGTTGAAGCTGAAATTCAAACCAAAGTCTGACAGAGTCTAAAAGCTTCTGCAACTTTCTCACTATTCATTTAAAAATAAAACAGACCAACTATTGTGTGGGAGAGCATGGAATCAGAGGGAAGCGGACTCAAACATGTGAATACCTCAGGTATCATGGTGATAACAGGATTCCTTATTTTTCCAGATGTAAATAGGGTGAGTTATTCAGTACACAAATTTGCTGATATGATAAGTTGAGGATTATGAGCATAGAGAAAGATTTGTAGAAATGCCCTCACAATTTAAATTTCTGGTGCTGTACAAATTAAAACAAGATGAGATTTAGCAGTGTGAGTTGTTTTCAGGTTGAAATTTAACTTCCAATATGAGTAACAAAAGGAATTGAGTATAAAAAGCAGATATGTAGAAAACCAGATTTAATGTAGTGCTGAGTATTGATTTAAACCAAGACTTAGAATTAACAGCAGATAAGATTTCTAAAAGGCTTATTGTAGTAACAGTGGTTAAAGTAATACAGTTTTAAAATATATGTGCTTTTTTTAGACTCTCACTATTGAGCTGATATTCATCAGCTATATATATATATAGCTAAGGATATTGTATGATTAGAAAGGATAAGCTAAGAAAATAAAATGAAAAGTTAAAATATTTATACACGTGACCCTTGAACAATATGGGGGTTAGGGATGCTGTCCCTCCCCCAACATGCTGTTGCCTATCTGAGTATAACCGTTGATTCCCCAAAACCTTTACTAATATCCTGATGTTGACTGGCAGCCTTACTGATAACATAAATAGTCAGTTAACACATACTTTGTATGTTATATGTATTCTTACAGTAAAGTAAGCTAGAGAAAACAGTAATGAGAAAATCATTAGGAAAATACATTGACAGTATGATGCTGCATTTATTGAGAAAAATCTGCATATAAATGACTCCACACACTCCATACCCACCTCCATAGGGTCAACTGTAATTAACTCTGGACTGGAATGGTAAGTGCCATGGAAGTTGATTAAAGCTGAACAAATTTATTTTATTTTTTTTTAAGATTTTATTTGTTTATTTGACAGAGAGAGATCACAGTAGGCAGAGAGGCAGGCAGAGAGAGAGGAGGAAGCAGGCTCCCCACTGAGCAGAGAGCCCGATGTGGGGCTCGATCCCAGCACCCTGGGATCATGACCTGAGCCGAAGGCAGAGGCTTTAACCTACTGAGCCACCCAGGTGCCCCGCTGAACAAATTTAAAGGAAAGGGAGATCACCTCCATTTAGGGTAGGTCATGAATAGTTTCAAAGTAGAAGGTAGCTTTTGTTGTGCAACCATCACAAATCCAGTTTATCTACTTTTTCTTTTTTTGCTTATGCGTTTAGTGTCATTCCAAGAAAGTGTAGCTAAGTCCAATGTCATGAAGGTTTTCCCTATGTTTTCTTTTTCTAAAAGTTTTATAGCTTTAGGTCTTGCATTTAGTTCTTTGATGCATTTTGAGTTAATTTTTCTATTTGTTGTAAGGTAAATTAAGAATCCACCTTCATTCTTTTAAGAATATATTTTCAGTTTTCTCACACCATTTGTTGAAAGGACTTGACCTTTCCCCATTGAATGGTCTTGGCATCCTTGTAGAAAATCATTTGACTATATACACAAGGGTTTATTTCTGGACTCTCTCTTCTATTCCACTGGTGTAAATGTCTCTTTGTGCCAGTACCATACTGTTTGGTTACTGTAACTTTGTAATAAGTTTTGAAATCAGTAAGTTTGATACATGTAACTTTGTTACTCTTTTTCAAGATTGTTTTGGCTATTCGGATTCCCTTGATATTCCATTTGAATTTTAGTGTGAATTTTCTATTTCTGCAAAAAAAATGTCATTGGGATTTTGATAGGGATTGCTTTGAATCTGTAGATTGCTTTGGTTAGTATTAGCATCTTAACATTTTCCAATCCATGAAATGGGTTGTCTTTTCATTTAATTGTATCTTCTTTAATTTCTTTCAGAATGTTTTATAGTTGTCAGCTTACATGCCTTCCTTGGTTAAGTTAATTCTTGAGTATTTTATTATTTTTCATGCTATTTTCAGTGAAATTGTTATCTTAATTTCCTTTTCAGATTGTTCATTGTTATATATAGACATGCTACTGATTTTTGTGCATTGATTTTGTATCCTGCTACTTTGCTCTTTATTCTAAACAGGGTTTTCTGTTTTTTGGTGGTTTTTTCTTTGTATTTTATGGTTTTCTACATGTGAGATCATGTTGTATGCAACAGAGATAATTTTACTTCTTTCCAATTTGGATGCCTTTTTTTCCCCCTTGCCTAGTTGCACTGGGTAGAACTTCTGTGATTAGTTAGAGCAGTGAAAGTGGGTGTCATTGTCTTGTTACTGATTTTAGAGAAAAAAATTCAGTCTCTCACCATTGAACAGGATGTTCACTGTTGGCTTTTCATTTATGGCCTTGATTTTGTTGAAGTAGTTTCTTTTTCTAGTTTGCTGAGTGTTTTTATCATGAAAGATTGTTGAATTTTGTCAGACACTTTTTCTGCTTCAATTAAGAGGATCATGTGGGTTTTTTCCTTTATTCTATTAATGAAATGTATTATATTGATTGATTTTCATATGTTGAACCATCCCTACATACAAATGAGAATCTGTATCTTCCTAGTCTGCCATTTAGCTAATGTCTTAATTTGAATGAGAATCTTAGAACCAAAAACTCTCTTTAAAAAGATTTATTTACTTGAAGGAGAGAAATGTACATGCACATGCACAAGTCGGGGGAGGGCCAGAGGGAGAAAATGTTCAGGCAGACCCCCTGCTGAGTGGAGCCCAATGTGGGACTCAATCTCATGACCCTGAGGTCATGACCTGAGCCAAAACCAAGAGTCAGTCACTTAACCAACTGGGACACCCAGGCACTCCCCCAAAACTCTTTTTAGTTGGATGGTCTACATATTAGTTGTGTCTGGGGCTGAGTTATACAGACCTTCCACAGATTCAGAAATACCAGAGATCTGAACATTCTTTTTCATTTTCTTTTAAAGCCACACACATAAGGTCATCCAAACTTCATTTTTGCACTTTCCTCATTTAATCTTTACAATGGTTATAGAGAGAGGTACTATTCGTTCTCATTTTAAGGATTAGGAAAATGAGACTTAGGTCAAGCAGTTTGCCCAAGGCTAATTGTTGCCATGCTCAGTGTCCAATCCATGTCTTATTTCAGAGCTCATTCTATTAGTCACTCTGTTAATGGTGCCTTTGCCTTATCTTCTCATCCAATCCTGATAATGTAAAAATGGTAGTAAGGTGATGCCACAGATTTTTTTTTCTGTCAGACTTAACATTGCTGCCTTTGTTAGAGCTGGAAAGAATCTTTCACATGCTATGGGCCAGAGTTTTCATATTATTTTTCACAAAACTAGCTTCCAGAGAGGTCTTCAGAGAGTTGGCAAATTATTGTTTCATGTTTTTTAAGTGTCTTTGAATTTTTAAAAACTGCAACAATTTAATTAAATGTATGCATTCATAAATGTTACAAACCATGTTAACATATGGTAGTGCATTGGTGCTTTAAAGTACTATCAGGTTAAGTGGTTTTTGTGCAGACCTCTGGATAAAAATTATTGTAAACTATTCAGATTGCAAGCCTCTTGTTTGGAAATGCATATAACTCGGGGCTCAGTGGGTTAAAAAACAGTGGGTTAGAAATGCATATAACTACTTCTTTGGGTGAAAGAAGAATTTGGGTATTTTCAAATAGAGCAATCAAAACCAGCTACAGAAGTAAGCTCAACTCCTGACTTTAAACATTTGTGTTAATCAAAATTGCTTTGTTTTCACTGTCATTGTGGTAAGTTTAAATGATACAAATTTGAACATAGAATGATTTTAGAATTGGGGTGCCTAGGTGGCTCAGTCGGGCAGCTGGCTCTTGGTTTCAGCTCAAGGCGTGCTCTCAGGGTCTTGGGCTCAAGCCCTTTGTTGGTTTTCACATTCAGTAGGGAGTCTGCTTGAGGATTCTCTCTCTCCCTCTGCCCCTCTCCTGAGTGCTCTGTCTCTGAAATAAATAAATAAATCTCAAAATGATTTTACTGTTAATTTTTAAAGTCCCACTTATGTGTTTCATATATTGGAATTTCATTTAAGATTTGAAAACTATCATTAAGCCTGATTTCCTAATATATGAAAGGAAAAGCTAAGCCTCAGAGCCACTTATCAGTTTGCATCTCAATCCATGCCCATTGATTTTCCTCTGTGTTGTCCTGCCTCTTTACTTATCTACTATGTAAGTGAAAAAAAAAAGAAAAAGAAATTCCTGGGAACGCAAAATTTCATAAAGCGTACTGAGAGCATATGGAATATAATCAGATGAAAAATGTTAAAAACATAAAGCATTTTAGTAAGAAACTTATAGAAAATCCATGAAAGACTCTTGGGGGTTGGAGGAGATAATTCCAGATTTCAGCCTTACTCTGCTCTTATTTCAACAACAACAAAAATAATTAGGAAAGAAGTGAGTTACTTGAAACAATCACGAGCAGTAGCTTTGGAAATCATCCAGTATAGTATCCTTTTGGCCTGAGGACCCCTTTACATTTTTAAAAATGAATGAAGACCCTCAAAGAGCTTTTGTTTATATGGGTTATATCTATCAGTATTTACCATATTAGAAATTGAAACTAAAAAACTAAAAATTTTTTAATTCATTTAAAAGCAGTGATAAGGGGCGCCAGGGTGGCTCAGTCTTTAAGTGTCTGCCTTTGGCTCAGGTCATGATCCCAGCGTCCTGGGATCGAGCCCCACATCTGGCTCCCTGCTCTGTGGGAAGCCTGTTTCTCCCTCTCCCGCTTTCCCTGCTTGTTTTTCCTTTCTCAGTGTCTCTCTGTCTCTCAAATAAAGAAATAAAATCTTAAAAAAAAAAGAGCAATGATAATAAACCCATTATATATTAACATAAATAACATATTTCTTTAAGAAAAATAACTCCAAACAAACAAACAAAAAAAAGTGACAAGTGTAGCATTGTTCATACATTTTTGCAAAACCCTTTAAATATGTGCCTTAATAGAAGATAGCTGAATTCTCATATCTACTGCTGCTGTACTGTATTGTTTTGCTTGAAGTATGTGAAATGAAAAAGATCTGCTCTCACATAGATGTAGTTGGAAAAAGGAGAGGTATTTCAATAACCTTTTTAGGTAATTGTGGATATTCTTCTTTGATACTATACCATTTTTCAACATATATTAGTTTCTTTAAAGTTACTTACAATGTGGTACATGAAACCGTATCAGTGACCTTTTCATGCTCTCTTACATTAAAATCCATTGGTTTTTCTTGGACTTTGAATGAATTTTTTACTTATGTCTTACCTTGTAATTTGCATTGATCATTTGGGAATTATTGGTTCACTGAGTTAGGCATATCTTCCAAATGCTGACACATTTCATTATAAATATTTTAAAATTTTTATTTATTAATATCACCATCCATCTTACCAGAGTCTTTAAGTATTGGTATAATGTTAGGATTATGGGACAGATACAGCTTTCCAAGATTCCAGTTTTTACTTGAAAGCTTGAATTTTTATCACCTGCAACAAATACTATCAGTTGTTTTCTTTAAAGTGACAACCTGACTGTTTTGGAGGAAATGTTGCCAAATACTCAAATCTGAATAACCATTGTTTATCTGAAATTTCTTTCAAGTAAAAAGGGCATCCCGTTAAAAAAGCAGTTAGTTCCACTTGTTTCCCACACCATTATGCAAGTGCTTTTCCTCCAGATAACTGTCATACTTTACTACTCAGCAGGAGTGGTTTGTATGTTATTTCCTTTTTTTACTCAGAATTTTAAAAAGATGTATACCTAGAGGCACCTGGGTGGCTCAGTCGGTTAAGCATCCAACTGTTGGTTTTGGCTCAGATCGTGATCCTCAGGGTCATGAAATTGAGCCCAGAGTTGGGCTTCACGCTTAGGGCAATCTGCTTGAGATTCTCTCTCCTTCTTCTGCCCTTCCCATTTGTGTTCTCTCTCTCTAAAATAAATGAATAAATCTTTTAAAAAAAAGTGTACCTAAGGGTTATGATTTATTAAAACTAATAATTTTTATTGATTCATCAAGGACAGACATTTTAAAGCACAACTGGCCTTTTCCCCCCCCTGCAAGTTTGTGGTGGTGAAAAGTACACTGTTTACCAACCAGTTTGGTGCTACTGCCTTGATTCACTGTAAGACACTAGCAGTTTTATCAACATTGTTGCAAATATCAGCATGTTAAGAAGTATAAATCACATCTTAATATTTGGAAAATAGTTTTGACTTTTCAAAAGGTCAAAAGAGGTCGTGGGGACCTCCGGGGGTCCCTGGACCATACCTTGAGAACTTCTGATCTGTTATGATCTATTATGAACTAGAAGATTTTTCCTGTTGCCCTGATTTCTGATTCCTCAGGACAGCTTGCTCCCAGGAGATATCTGGGACAGATACCTCCTTTTATTCAAAACAGGAGCAAGAGAATAATCTTAATGTCCTGGAGAAACACTGAAGAATGGAGGCTATCTTTTTAGTTATAATTAGCCTACATAACAAACAGAAGAAGAGCCTTCTGCTCTTCTCACAGTACACACTTTTTATTGTGGTGGTGTCCAGTTCTGTGCCTTCATCTACAACCTGTTTCCTAATGACTTCTAGGTTTAGTCTTCCAGTGTTGAACTCTCTCCTGAAACTCCAGTACCTTCAAATTACCTGCTGGATATTTCCCCTTAGCTCCATGGTGCTTAAAATTGAAATAATCATCTTTTCCATTTAGTCTGTCCTTTAAAGTATTAGTATATCTACTTTCTGTATTAATGATACTATTAGCCAGTCGTCTTAGACTTCTCTGCCATTCCTCACCTCCAGCAAATCGCCAAGTCCTGTTGTTTTACCCCCAAATAGACCCTGATTGTTCCTCCTTATACTCAGTTTTGTTTGGACCCTCATTTTGTTTTATCTGGACTGTGATATTAAATTGCCTTCATTCTCTTTACCTGCCAAACTGTGATCTACATGACTGCCAGAATTGTCTTTCTTAACATTTGATCATGTTACTAACCATAAATCTAAGTCACTATCCCTGTGTTCCACACATATGTATGCATAAATTTTTAGTTACATATTATTTATATTAGTTAATATAATGTTTAATATATTATCTATATTGTATTTACATGTATGTATTTTAATGGTCTTTTACTTAATGTGTCACAGGTATATGTCTGAAAGTAAAGTTGTCTACCTTATGAAATAGAAAACAGTACTAAACATCTTCTGAACAACCCATCCCTGTTAATAGCGTTGCCATCTACTTAATTGCCCAAGCAGAGATTTAAGATTTAAGATTTAAGATTAAGGTGTATCCCTACTTTTCCACCCTGGGACATAGAGTCTGAACAGTTGAATGCTAAAGAAATGAATAAATGATTTGTCTCAAATCTGCTAATTATCATAAGATTTTTAATTGAATGGAAGTATAAACAGTCTAGAGAGAGGTTGTCATCATTAGGACATGGGTGCTTGAAGCCAAAAGCCTAAACTTAGATAAAGTTGCTAATTCCTTAGGTTTTCTTAGTCTCTATTTCCTAAACAATAAAATGAGGTAAATAATTATACTTCATGGGTTTGTTGGATATATTAAATGAGATTATGTATGTTAAAGTATTTATTGTGGTAACTATCACAGTAAATGGTAGCTGCTATTACTATTATTACTACTATTTTTTAGTTTATGGTTTCTAAATCCTGACTAATGTTACTTGTAATATACTCTTTAGTAGTTCCAAGTCAAGTAGGGATATAAGAGAGAGAATGAGAACGAGAATGAAAATGATAATTGTTGCCAACTCTTTTCCTGGAAAGGATCCTTTCCAGTCTAAGATGATTTTCTCTTCTTTTCAGTTTTTAAATCCTTTGTTTCTGAAATGAAAGATGGACTCTTGTTTCAGTTCTTATTAAGCTAAGCAATTCTCTGTATGTTGTTTTCTCTATGCATGTTGGTTTTTAATGTATTTATTTAGTTTACTGAAAATAAAATCCCAACATCTGGAAACCACTGAGACCCAGAGAGGTGCCATTACCCCCACAAGGTCACAAACAGGACTTTTGCCCTCTTTACTCATACTCCTGTATCACTCTTCTTTTACCCCAAGAAATAGTGTTTATCCAGAAAAAAAAAAGAAGAAGATTAATCCCACAGGAGAAATATAAGCTTTCAAAATAAACTAAAAACCCAAGGGTAAATTTTTGTTCTTTAACAGCAAGACAGAAGAAAGAGAAATTAAGGAGTCAATCCCATTTACAATTGCACCCAAAACCATAAGATACCTAAGAATAAACTTAACCAAAGAGGCAAAAAATCTGTACTCAGAAAACTATAAAGTACTCATGAAAGAAATTGAGGCAGACACAAAGAAATGGAAAAACATTCCATGCTCATGGATTGGAAGAACAAATATTGTGAAAATGTCTATGCTACCTAAGGCAATCTACACATTTAATGCAATTCCTTTCAATATACCATCAATTTTTTTCAAAGAAATGGAACAAATTCTAAAATTTACATAGAGCCAGAAAAGACCCTTTATAGCCAGAGGAATGTTGAAAAAGAAAGTGAAAGTTGGTGGCATCACAATTCCAGACTTCAAGCTCTATTACAAAGCTGTAATCATCAAGACAGTATGGTACTGGCACAGAAACAGATACATAGATCAATGGAACAGAATAGAGAGCCCAGAAGACCTTCAACTCTATGGTCAACTAGTCTTCGACAAAGCAGGAAAGAATGTCCAATGGAAAAAAGACAGTCTTCAACAAACGGTGTTGGGAAAATTAACAAGTCCGGAAATGACAGATGTTGACGAGGATGTGGAGAAAGGGGAACCCTCCAGCACTGTTGGTAGGAATGCAAGCTGATGCAGCTACTCTGGAAAATAGTATGGAGGTTCCTCAAAAAGGAAAATACTAAAAAAAAAAAAAAAAGGAAAATACTTTTCCTTTTTGGAAAAGTTGAGATAGAGTTGCCTTACAAGCCAGCAATTGCACTACTGGGTATTTACCCCAAAGATACAAATGTAGTGATCTGAAGGGGCACGTGCACCCAAATGTTTATAGCAGCAATGGCCACAATAGCAAACTATGGAATACTATGCAGCCATCAAAAGAAATTAAATCTTGCCATTTGCAACGACATGGATGGAGCTAGAGGGTGTTATGCTGAGCGAAAGAAGTCGATCAAAGAAAGACAGTTACCATATGATCTCTCTGATATAAGGAATTTGAGAGGCAGGGCAGAGGGTTGTAGGGGGTAGAGAAGGAAAAAAAAACCAAGATGGGATCAAGAGGGAGACAAACCAACCATAAGAGACTCTTAATCTCACAAAACAAACTGAGGGTTGCTGGGGGGTAGGGTGGTAGGGATAGGGTGGCTGGGTTATGGACATTGGGGAGGGTGTGTGCTATGGTGAGTGCTGTGAAATGTGTAAGCCTGATGATTCATAGACCTGTACCCCTGGGGCAAATAATACATTATACGTTAATAAAAATAATTAAAAAGAAAATGATAAATCACTTCTGCTTCTGACATTTAGTGATTATGATAGAGATAGAAGGATATCAGATATTTTTAATATTTTGACTCACAGTAGGGTATTTTTAGCATTTTTATTCTTTGTGAGTAGACACATTGCAGACTAAAAAAATACCAAAGAAAGCAAATGCGAGTTACGCAGTTTCTACATATACTTTATTGTCTTGTAAAAGTTATTTTTCTACTTCATTATAGATGAGATTAGTTCTGGTGCCGGAATATTTTTTGCTTGGATTATATTACTAACTTTACTAACTTCTAACTGAGGAAATGCAGAATCTTTCCAACTCTTAATTAAAGCTTTATAACATCCTGAGGATTCAGAGGGGAACTTGTGGTCTCCCCAGAGCATCTTTCACTCTAGAGTTAGTAAAATGCCAAGCAGGTCTTCATTTTTACAGGCAGTGACTCTGGCTAAACATGCAGATCTTCGTATGTTTTATTATTCTTAGCCTCTGCCTTTCATGTTTCTTCTCTAATTTTCTCTATTTCCACAAACCATAGGCCATGATTGTCACTTCAAGGCCACTTATTTTTTGCCTGGAAAAATGTGTGTGCATGAGCAGGTGTGTATTTGTATATTTGTGTATAGTGTGTATATTTCTCTCTCTTCTCTCACCTCCTTTCTGTCCACAAGAAAGTAAAACCCTTTTTGGAAAGTCTTCTTGTCCTCTTTCATGTAAACCTAGCTGTTGCTTTTCTTTTACTCTCTTTGGACTTTCATACTTACTGTATAGCAGTTGTATACATATGTATCACTCAGGTAAGCTATGAGTTCCTTGAAGGTAGGTGTTGTGTCTTACTCTTCTCTAAATCCCTAGTACCTAGCCTTGATGTTTAGTAAATGTGAGTGGATGAGTGGGTCAGTGGGTGAGTGAGTGAATGATTTGGAGACCAGCTTGAGAAAATGGATTCTTTATTAATGACCAGTGCCTCAGATTATTCATGAGTATCTTTTAAAGGTTTTCTATGAGTTTGAATTTATCTGATGGCTTGTGAATAGGTCATGGAGAAAAAACTTTCTTCTTTTTCCCAGGATTTTCTGGTTAGATACTTGTTCTTGGTTATTATCTGTGAGCCTTAAAACTGGTTTCCCTTATTCCTTGTTGGTCACCTGGTTATGCCAAGAAGTATTATGATATCTGTTTGGAAGATCCTTAATAAGTAGACAGCTTATGTCCCCCTTTTCTCTCAATATTTTCAAAGAATATGAGCATATACTATTTACCAGACCATTTTTTAGGCCTTTGAAGATACAGTAGTGAACAAAACGAAGTTCTTGTCTTTATAGGGTTTATATGGGAAAGATAAACAGTAAACAAATATGTAATATGTCAAGTACTGATGAAGGCTATGAATTAAATCAGGGTAAGGGGATAAAAAGTAATATTCCTAAAATGTGGCTTTAAAGGAAAAAAATACCAGGAAAAATGTTAAAGAGGCATGCTAAAAAATTGATAAGGGTTATTTCTGACAGTGAAATTACAGATGATTTTTTAAATTATGCTTTAATTTTCTGAAGTCTTCGTTTCCTTTATTCTTGGGGAGGAGAGGGTGCCAATGAGATCACATTTGCTTTAAAACCTCATTCTGATGGTGCATAGACCCTTGTGATCAAGAAGAAGAAAGCCATCTACTGATTCCTCTCAATATTTCTGGAATTCCTCAGCACATGGTCAGGAAAAGTTCATACTCGGTGAGTCCTTCCAGTCTCTGGACAGGCCTCTACTTTGTATCAGCATGGTCAATATCTGAGGAGGTTGTTGCCAAAGTCTTAATTCCCCAGTTTGGGCAAAAGTGCTTTGTCATTTATTCAGGACACATTTCCCAGTGTTTGTATTGGTGCTGAATAAGTTGTACTGGTGCTGATGAAGAAAGTGTAGAAAAACTCCAGTAAAAGTACAAGTAGCATATTCTTTATATACAAATGTCATATATTTCATTAATGTCTTTCATAGTGTATACTTCACAGCATTTCAGTCAAACTTGACCTAACGCAGCACTGTTGCCACGAGTGTTATGACTTACTGTGAAAGCGGTGGCAGAGAAAAAGCATAAGCAGAATTTTTAGTTCCCTCCTGTGAAAGGCGCAAACTCCTCTTCTTTCAGCACCTTTCTACCAGTCAGGAGAGCATCTGTACCCTGGCTGGGCCTCAGCACAGAGCGGGAGAAAGGAAGGAAAGCCTGAAACAACACCCATGACTAGGCTGTGGGACTTAGATATGTAGTTATAAAAAAACATCTTTTATGGCTAAAGCTGTAAAATTTCCTGTAACTCTGGACTTTTTAACATCCTCTTCAGGCTCAGAGTTGTTGGTCTATCTCTAAAGGATTGATTTTCATTGTTTCTTCACAGCCTCTTTACCTGCTTCCTCCACCTCATGACTGTCTTGGTGACAGAGCAAGCAAAACTAATATATACCTTCTTGCCCCTCTTCAGTTTATGTCCATGGTATACTGATTTTTAGAGGTAAAGGCACACTTTACATATTTAAATGGGTATATGGGCCCACTTTTGTTTTAAAACTGGTTTGATATAAAGATGAATATTTGAAGAACAAGGAAAAATTTTCAGTGCCTCTTTGCTCTTTCTGACCCTATCTCTTGCAGTTCTCTTTTCCTTTCTTACTTTGTTTCTTTCTATTTTCCTATATCAAGTAACAATTTCTATAAACATTCTTTGTTTATTGGTAGCCTTTATGCCTGAATAGGTGAAACCTATCTCAAAGTAGATCCGTTCATTCCAGCCAAAAATGTTAATCCATTTGGTTAGTGCAGTGTGATAGAAGAGATAACTTCTCTTGTCCGGAGCAGGTTAAAGAATGACTTTTGCAACTACTTTTCCTTCTGCCTGGAATATCTTCATCTTTCCCACCTGGATCTATTCCTTATTTAAAAGACCTAGCTCAAATGGAATAGTTTATTTGATACTTTTTCTAATTCTCCCAGTTAGTGAGTCCTACTACAGAGTTTTCATACCTTTCTAATAGCACATTTAAGATTGTTTTATTATTGTTTTTTAACATGTCTCTCATTAGACTCTGAAATTTTGGGCGTAGGAACTGTATTTTCTTATTTTCTCAGATCTGATGTTCAAGAAATGTTTTTGACTGTTCTTGGATAAGCCTTGCTCAGTGTTTTTAAGGACTTCACAATCTAATGATGGTGATATATCAATCACAGATAACCATAGTACAAACTAGAATGGAGTTACTGCCACAAAGAAGAAAGAAATCACTTCTTGCTGTGGGAATTAGAGGTTTTCCCAGGCTTTGTGGATGAAGTGGAATTTAAAATGCACCCTGAAGGATAAGTGGGAAAAGTGGGGTTAATGGAATCTACCTTTTCTTAACTTCCTGATGACTTTATAGAAATAGTTTCAGTGCGGGGGAACGATATTATTTGACATATATTCCAAAGCCTTAAACCTAGAGTTAATTTTTTCATTTTTATCTGAAATAATTCATCATTTGATTTATACAAAAGAACGTAAAAGAACATATTGTGTATGTGTATCGTGGGGTGGCTAGGTATCAGTTTGTTAACGGTCTTCATGGATTTAAGTCATAAATTCAGGAATTGATATTTAGGATTAGATCTTTTTCATCTGTCTGAATGTTACCAACCAAAAAAGGACATGAAATTTTGATGTATTTCTGTCCTATGTTGCATGGATTTTCTTTATTCATTTTAGCCACAGATCCCTTTGCTTCTGTTTTTGGAAGTGAATCATTTGAAGATGGATTCGCTGACTTCAGCACATTGTCAAAGGTAACCTGCAGTGATTAGTGGGAAGATGAAATATTCTGTGTTTCCACCAATGGAGCAACCCTTCCTTCCAATTATATAACCCTTTCACAGACTTCTCAACTTGATGTCATTGTTGATTTCAGATAGAAATGATAGAAAAGATGTAATTAAAGTAGATATATTTCTATACATAAAGACTATGGTGATGGTACAGGTAATTATAATTTTCTACTGACAGGTTAGCTCAACAACTTCATTTTAAGAGTCTTCTGCCTTTTTAAACATATTTCTTCCAGTTGAACTAATTTATCCTCTGTTGACTATCTGGGTCAGTAGATGTAAAATTTGGGCGTTCATGCCATCTTCTCTGCATTGATTACTTCATTTTATGCTCTGAGGCTGTTAGGGTTAGTGTTAAGACTATTAATACATGTAGTCAAGCTCTGTATGCCTGCTATCTATTTTCCAGTTTAGCTTTAGGATTGATTCAGACCAAAAGAGTAAAATTAGAGTATATGTGAAATTGTCTGTGTCATCAGTTCTCAGCTGGATGTTATTTCCACCCCTCCACCTTTTGCCCTCCGTTATTTGGCAT
>ML104013.1:111285-160618 GCA_003697995.1 Taxidea taxus jeffersonii
AGCTCCCCACAACAAAGAATTATGTCCAGCCCACAAAGTAAGTTGTGCTGTAGAGAAACACTGGCCTAAGGAGATCTAAAAATCATGATTTCTGATTCATTATAAAAAAGTGAATCTTTCATTATTAGAAAGGGAGAGTCTTCAGACCCACATTAAGACTTGTTATTCCATGGGATTAATTTGCTTTTAAAAATTGACTTTCTTTCACATTGTCTTCAATATTTTCAAGATGCCATTTTCTTTGTCATTAGTATTAAATCTTTCCTATATTTAAGTGAATTGAGAAGTGTGGAATCAGTATTTTTTTTCTTTGATTATCATATGACTCAGATATTCATTTGAGGAAAAATATATAGTCCCTTTAAAATGGACCTCAGGTGGTTTTGTATTGCCTAAAGCTTGAAAAACTTTTAATCCAGAGTTGACTTGTTTTGGTATGATCTGTTGCTTTTAATAAGTAGTGATGTTATAATCACTACTCATATAGAACAGTTTTTAAAAAAATTTCTCCCCTTTGGCCCCAAATACAAAGGTTAACATGTCAGTGCTCTCAGACTTGAACTAAATAAAGCTGCATAATACTGAAGATCATTGTTCTAAATGTTACACAACCATACATACTTTGGATGGTATAATTTATATAACTATATATACACATTTCTTTTCAAACAAAGGTCAACAACGAAGATCCTTTTAGTTCAGCCACATCGAGCTCTGTCAACAGTGTGGTCATTAAAAAAAATGTGCTTGAGGAAACATTGGTCAGAAGTGAAGATGTACCCCCAGCACTGCCACCAAAGATTGGAACTCCAACAAGACCCTGCCCACCACCACCTGGTATGAGAGTTGGTATCTTTCCTAAATCAACTGAGATGCTTTTTCTCTTTCTGAAAAATACTGGTGTGAGCCTGACAGACTTAAATAAAGGGCTTTAGACAAAACAAGCCAAAGAACATGGCAGAAGCCTTCTACAGTCATCTCTTCTGACAGTACAGAATAATAGACATGTGCCTAAAAGACCAGCATGTGTAACGTGAACCACTTTTCTGGCAAGAGCTCATTTCTTTTTAAATCATTTTGGAGAGGCAGTAAGTGGAAAGAGGACACTATCAGTGAAATGGCTTGCTTTCTAGAAACTCATTGATTACCATTTACACACAGTTTCCTTCACTTTGTTACTTAAATTAAGTTAATTTCTATAAAAAAAGATTAATTTGAAGTCCCATTCTTTTCCTAAGGTGAAGTCTTTCTTAAATCCTTTAATGTGAAAATATGTGGCCTTTTTGGTATCCAGAATTCAGCAACATAGCAATTTAAAAGAAAGTATTTTTCTTAAAGGAAAATAATATTTTAGTTCACTTAATAAGAGACTCCCTTATTTTATAAAAGTGACCTCTTTTTTGGTCTATGAACAAATTCTTTCTTTCTTTCTTTCTTTCTTTATTTGACAAAGAGAGAGAGAGATCACAAGCAGGCAGAGAGGCAGGCAGAGAGAGAAGGGGAAGCAGGCTCCCCGCTGAGCAGAGAGCCCGATGCGGGGCTCGATGCGGGGCTCGATCCCAGGACCCTGAGATCATGACCTGAGCTGAAGGCAGAGGCTTAACCCACTGAGCCACCCAGGCGCCCCTGGTCTAGGAACAAATTCTTAATGTTTTTAGTGTTTTGCTTTTAACAAAAGTATTAAAGTTCATGAGAAGTGGCAAATAAGGCAATCCCCTGAGTAGGGATAGTGCTGCTAGGCTGTTATGTGAGAAAATACATCTGGTGCATGGTTATTTTAATAATAATCTGTCATTCCCGATAAATTTTTAGCCACAGTAGTTACAGATTTTTATGCTTGCCTTTCATAATAACCTCCCTATGGTATTTCTTGGGCAGATAAATTTACTCTTTTTGTTAATACTCAATTATCTGTTGAAAAATCAGGTAAACAAATTAAGTGACTTCTATCTTTTAAGGAAAAGTAGCCTATATCATATATTGCTGGAGGCTAAGGTTGTCAGAATATATTAAAAAACAAATGAGCCAACAATCAATCTAACTGAAAAATGGGCAGAAGACATGAATGGGCTTTTCTCAAAAAAAGCATACATGCTGAGTGAAATAAGTCAAACAGAGTTAATTATCATATGTTTTCACTTGTGGAGCATAAGGAAAAACATGGAGGATACTGGGAGATGGAGTGGAGAAGTGCGTTGGGGGAGATTGGAGGGGGAGACAAACCATGAGAGACTGTGGACTCTGAGAAACAAACTGAGGGTTTTAGAAGGGAGGGGTGAGCCTGGCAATAGGTAGTATGGAGGGCAAATATTCCATGGAGCACTGGGTGTGGTGCATAAACAATGAATGCTGGAACACTGAAAAGAAAATAAGGAAAAAAAAAGCATACAAATGAACATCAGACACATGAAAAGATACTCAGTGTTACTTACCATCAGGGAAATGCAAATCAAAACTACAATGAGATAATACCTCACATGTGTCAGAATGGCTGAAATTAAAAACACAAGAAAAAACAAGTGTTGGTGAGGTTACAGGGAAAAAGGAACCCTCATACACTGGTGGTGAGAATGCAGACTCATTGGCCTCACTGGTGTGGCCAGTCTGGAAAATAGTATGGAGTTTCCTCAGAAATTTAAAAATAGAACTATCCTAGGATCCAGCTATCTCGCTACTGGGTATTTACCCAAAGAATACAAAAACATTAATTCAAAGGGGTACATGTACCCAATGTTTATAGCAGCATTATTTACAACAGCCAAATTATAAAAGCAGCCCAGGTTAGACATCAGTTGGTGAACAGGGAAAGATGAATGGGGTGTGTGGGGATGGGTGTGTGTATGCACAGAATGGGATATTATTCGGCCTTAAAAAAGTGAGACCTTGCCATTTACAATAACGTGGTTGGATCTAGAGAGTATAATGCTAAGTGAAATAAGTCAGAGAAAGATGAATACTATATGATTCCACTCATATGTGGAAATTAAGAAACAAAACAAATGGATAAAGAAAGAAAGAGACAAACCAAACCAAAAAACAGACCTTTAACTATAGAAAATAAGCTGGGGGCTACCAGAAGGGAAGTGAGTGGGGGATGGGTGAAATAGATGAAAGGTATTAAGAAGTACACTTACATGTTGAGCACTGAGTAATGTACAGAATTGTTGAATCACTATATCGTACATCTGGAACTAATATAACACTGTATGTTAATTATACTGGCATTAAATTTTTAAAAAAATGAGTCAGTTTGCTCATTTAAGTTCTATACCTGTGTGATGGCAATAGCAACGTTATTTTATAATCCTAAGTAAAGTAATATACTGGTGCATTGACTAAATCTAAGGATCTTCATCAAAGTGAGTATATACAACTATAGAAGGATTAAAGAAAAAAGGATGATTTGTCGGAGAAAGCACTGGACTGGGAGCTTAAAGATGTGGGTGCTAATTCTGGATGTCCTCAGACTAGCTCTGTGATCTTGAGTGTGTAATTTCATATGTCTGGGCCTCAGCTATCTGAGCTGTTAGATGGTGGCAGTAACTCTTAATTTTGCCTCCCTTCCCAGGAATGTTGGAAAAATCCAATGAGATATGAGATATGAACTTTTTTTAAAAGGTATTATTTATTTATTTGACAGAGAGCACAAGTAAGCAGAGCAGTAGACAGAGGGAGAGGGAGAAGCAGGCTCCCTGCTGAGCAGGGAGCCTGATGTGGGGCTCAATCCCAGGACCCTGGGATCATGACCTGAGTCAAAGGCAGCTGCTTAACCGACTGAGCCACCCAGGTGCCCTGAGATATGAACCTCTTTTATAAGCTGCTATACTCATGGAAAGACTGTTACGATTGCTGTTATCAGTTTAACACATTTTAGGAAAAATGCGTATTTGAAAATATATTAACACCTATATTAATCATTTCCTTTTGAGAATACTAAGTTAAGACTTTAAATTTGGAGAACTTGTTTGAAAATGGTGGTGAGTTCAGCAATGACACACTGTTGTTTGGTCAAAGATGAGTTTATCCACATCCACAAAGATTTAGGTCCCAGACTTCAAAACATTCTCTTTATTCTTCAATTTGAAATATTGTAGATGGCAAAAAGTAGGTGAGGCTTTCCAAGGTAATTCTTAATTGTGTTCCCAGGTATTATATACAGATCTAGAGAAAAAAAATCAGAAGAATATGGTCATTTTTCAAAGGTCATTTGCCCTTACTGCCACTAGTGGACAGCTGTATTGGGCTGAGGTTACAACAGCAGAGGCCATTTTTGTCTTTATTTTTTGTCATCCTCATCCTGTTTGATCCTTTCCTCTCCCTCTCTTTGGAAACACATTGCTTTGGGGAAGACAAAGTTTACAGTCTGGGCAAAAAGATGATTCCTGGCCCATTCCCTTCCCCTTTTCCCCCATTTAGGTACATAGAGCTGGAATGTATTTGAGAGGTTGTGTGAGAAAAATTTGAGGACAGACTGTTGGTGTAGTCATTTAAGACCATACTAAGAATGTATATTTTAGGCACTTACCTCCATTCCTCCACCCCCAGTTCTTTAATGCTCTCTGTGTTCATCTTCTTGTGTGTTTGTTTGCCGTATTTGCTGGTTGAGTTAATTGTAATGATTTTGATCCAGGGAAAAGACCCATCAACAAATTGGATTCTTCTGATCCTTTTAAACTGAATGATCCATTTCAGCCTTTCCCAGACAATGATAGCCCCAGAGAAAAAGATCCTGATATGTTTTGTGATTCATTCACTTCTACTACTACTACCACTACTACCACTACCAATAAAGAGGCTGACCCAAGCAATTTTGCTAACTTCAGTGCTGTAAGTACTGTGAATGGGCTGTTTGGGGGAAATATCTTTCCATTTACAGTTTAAAGAGTTTTCAGTGATTACTTTGGAGCCTGCCACATTTGCGTCATTTCAACTAAATTTACCAACATACTAAAAATGATCTGTATTCCTCCCCCAAACAAAATTCCTGTTTGATTCTATTTTGATGGTTCTAACATTGTTCCATTGCACAAATAATTTTAGTAGTCTTAGTCCTTGTGATGTATACCAGTTGTTTTTGCAAACCCTTTTCTTAGTCTTGGTAAACAATATAAATAAAATTTGCAAATTGTTTTGGATGATGGTCCATTAGAGAGTCCTTTGCTGTCTGCCCACTGGAGGCATAATGGCAATAATGAGCTTGTGTATTTGTAATTGTGTATGTGTGTTTGTGTATAGTGTTGATGGTTTCTGGAGACTTGTCAGCAACTATTTTATGAGGGGATAAAGCCAGGATTTTTTTCACTAGAAAGCGCAACTCTGGTTTTCGTATAGTAGTGTTTTAAAAATGTAAATGTCAATTTTATGAAGTAAATACGGTTGTCAAGAGCTAAACAGTCTTTAATTATTTGGACAGTTCTAATTCACTAACCTTCCATATTTACTCTGCATTCTCCCAGAGCTGACTAAAATAGGCACACTGGTAAAAACAATGGAAAGATGCTGTGATGACACATAGGTAGGGCCAAAAGAGCACAGAAATGGGGCAACCAACTATGGACATGTCACTCTAGAGCGACATAATGCAACGATATATATTCCATCATTATTTAGATTAAAAATGAATTTATTCTTTAATTTTTTTTCCTAGATTTTGAGTCTGTACTCTAAGTTCCATCCTTACGAATATGACAAAGCAGAATAGGAATCAACAGTTTGAATGTGGGAAAATGGAGTCTCTGAATTATACTGACTTAACTTTTGTTAGCTAAAGTTTGAGTTATTTCAAGCAAGAATCCAAAATTGCTTCCTTTGGGTGATTATAATCTTCTTAATATAAAATAACTTCTGGCTATGGCACCTAATATCTTAAATATGATTTTAGCAAGTCAAAATCTCATTGGAATAAGTCTTGAACTATAGCAGAGGCATTTTGCTTATTTCATACTTCAGAATTTCCACATGGTATAACATAAAGCAACTCATAATAAAAATGCCTGCCTGCCTGCCTTCCTTATGAAAGTTTTGTTAAGTGTTGTAAGTTTTAAAGTCCCTCTAATTCACTAGGGAGAAAACTACCATTTTCAAAAAGTTTGACAGTTTTTTAAATTTCATCCCATTGTGGTATTCCTCTATATGACAGGACTTCAAACCAAGTATCTCTCAACGTTGCTGTTTTAGGTAGACAAAAATATTCCCCTGACCTAATGTTAAGGTTTAAGTTTTTACTAGTGTTAAGTGTATGGTTTTCTTTAGATCAAGTCAAAAATTCTCAGTGCCTGCAGAAACCTTTACAATGCATTAAAAAATAATTTGATCCACATCTTGTTTATTATACCCAGTACTACTTGTTTTATGTTCAGCAAAATCAGTATATTCTTTGCTACATAATTTTTCTGTACCTGAGAGCAAGGATAAGGTAGGAAATCACTGGTGGGATTAAGTTGAAATGATTGATGGTGTGAGGATACTCCTGAAGTTGAAGTAATAAATGTTTTGCATTAGATTAAAAGGCTAACCCTCTCGTTTGTAAATATCCTAATTCACCTTAACTATTTCTACTTTTTAAAAGTGGTTTAATGTTTATTTGTTTGTTTGTTTTAATTTTTTATTTTTTATTTTTTTTTTAAGATTTTATATATTTATTTGATAGACAGAGATCACATGTAGGCAGAGAGGCAGGCAGAGAGAGAGGAGGAAGCAGGATCCCTGCTAAGCAGAGAGCCCGATGCGGGGCTTGATCCCAGGACCCTGGGATCATGACCTGAGCCGAAGGCAGAGGCTTTAACCTATTGAATCACCCAGGCACCCCTTAATGTTTGGTTTTATAAACGTTCTATCAGTAGACTGCAATAATTTTTCAAATTAGACCACATTTAATAACTGGTAAAACTAAATGTGTTTTCAGGAAAAAAAAAATTAACAAGTAACAAATAAGGCTATTCCCAAAGTCCTATAGGTGAAACAAGTAGTGAATGTTCTTTGTAATGACTGTTTTCCTTCTTTTCTTTTTGTTTTACTCATTAACCTACTTATTTGTTCATCCCTCTTTTAAATAACAGTATCCCTCTGAAGAAGATATGATTGAATGGGCCAAGAGGGAAAGTGAGAGAGAGGAAGAGCAGAGGCTTGCCCGACTAAATCAGCAAGAGCAGGAAGACTTAGAACTGGCTATTGCACTCAGCAAATCAGAGATATCAGAAGCATGAAGAATTCTCCTGTCCTTTGTCAACCACACAATATTCTTCTTCCTAAATACTGAAGCTCTTTACAGTGTGTATCAAAACTACCTATGAGCATGGGAATACAAAAGGTTTGAGATTCCTGTAAATGTGACAAAAGTTTGTTTTTGTTTTTTTTGTTTGTTTCTTACTCCATTTCAGATTTGTCTTCCTACCCTCCCCCCCACCCTGGCCCCTGTAAAAGCAGTAACCCAGTCAGACAACTTCACCTAGGCTCTGTTCTGATGTGCATTTACTGTGAGCTTTTGCCTGCCTGTGCTACTTTTACTTGTAAAGCTAGAGTACCCAAGCTTCTGCCTTCTGGAATATAGAGAAATAGTTAATCCCTGTGCTACCCGTGTTCTGTAGTTAATCTGATGATAGCCAGTGGGTTTCTTAAAGTTTGCAGTATTCTTTGATTTGAATGGTCGAGGGAGGGGAAGGGAAAGAACATCCTATTTCTTTTTATGATAGTGCAAATTGGCTAGTTTAAAGCATATGTTTGTATTTCCTTATAGTTAAAATACTGTTCAGTTTTTTTATAGGTAAGAAAAAATGCTTTGCATAAATTGATTCCACTGTTGAAGAAGGGATGCTTTAAGTTTGAACCATTATAGCTTCAGACTCAATCTTTTCCTAAATAAAAATGTTAAAGCCTCATGTGTGAAATATATTCTTAAAAATATTTCTGTGGATTTAAAGAATTTTAGACGAACAGAAAGCTGTCCATAATTTTGAGTGCTAGACAGTGGAGAAAATGTATCACTTAACATATACCTAGCAGTGTAAGGTAAGCAAAAATCTAACATGGCAGCTATTCTGCCATTGCTATGGCACTGTCCCCTTAGTTCATGGTAGGTTTATTTTTGTACTTTGCAGAAGAAATTTTAGCGTGTGAGAACTGGAAGGTACTTTAAACTTTTGTATATATATATTTTTTGTTTTCTTTAATGAAGGCTCACTTACTTGAAATGTAAAAACTTTCACTGAATACAAATGGGAAAAGTGGCATGTATTAAATCATATTAATTGCTTTTTGTCCATCTTTGTGGTTTAAAATAGTTTATTCTCTTCCTGGTTTTTGCCTAGAAAATTGGTGGGCTAGCAAGAAAATCTTTTTTTTTTATTATTGAGAGAGAAGAGACCTATCAAATTGTCAAAGTTCTTCATGTATTAAAAGCCTATCTCTTGTGAAACTGAGCTAGCAGGCAAGCTGAATTTGAAATAGACTGTGATGTAGGCTATAAACTGTGGAATAACCTTAGTTTTCTTTTAACATCAGTTACTGACTTGGGTAATGTATTAAATACCAAGATAAAGAAAAATGCACCTACAAACTAATTAAAAGTCTTTGTGGTCACCAAGTCAAGGTGGTATTGATCTGTGTTAATCAGAGTAACTTACTGCCTAGCCTATGAATAAATTCCAAAATATCCAATTCATTTAATCTTGAAATGGTGCTTTTTTTCTCTCTCCACACACAGTTGGACTGCTGCAGTTTAAAGCAAACTTAACACAATGTTCTTGCACAGCTGACTTTTTTCTACTTTTATAAATTGAAACATTTCGGCATAAAAGTATACATATGAAGAAAGGGCTGAATCATAATCACAAGTCTTTAATTTTGATAAACTAATCCAATGGCCTACGGATATACTGCTAAAAGTTAATTGAGAAGGTAGTGTTGGGAGCTGTGATAGGTAGTCATTTTAGGGTTGTTTTTTTTTTCCCTTCCCCTTACACTTCAGGATAAAGGTAAGTTGACTTGAATAGCCTTCTTTTGCACTGGGAAAATGAACAGATGTTTGAAATGCTTTTAAATTTTTTTTTTTATTAAAAAAACCTCTCTGGAAAATATTAAATATCTGTAACTTATAAACACCCACTTTCAATGTAATAAGTGTACCCTAATCTTATGTATGTTTATCTGGATTACACAGATTCTTATCTTTTGTTAAAATATGTATACTCAGTGGACCAATATAATATTAAAGTATGTATATATTATATAAGTCTCTTTCTCCATGCTCACTTGTATAGGATGAGAGTTTTAGAGTCCTTTGTAATTACATTTTACATTGTTGACTCTGGCTGCAGAGCCTATGCTTTCAGAGGACAGACAAGTATTCCTGAGAGCTCAGTGGCACTACTTACAAAGTTTTAATCACCTTCTACATACTTGTTCAAGTTTTGTTGGGCTCTCTTTATAGAATTTTCTGTTTCAGACTTCTAAATTATAGCCTGTAATTATGAGAACAATAAACTTTAAGTAAAAATAAAGGATACTATCCACACATTCTATTTGAAATGGAGTTTTGCAGTTCTCTGTTGTGTCCATGCTGTGTCCAGGAAGAGGTAGGTATACTGTCAGCACAGATTAATATGGGTAAACAGCTTGAGGCAGTGCCTGGTGTAGAATACTCAATAAATGTTAACCATTATTTTTAATTACCATGTCCTGTTTCTGTGAAAGAAAGATGGAAAATGTATATGCATAGAGACAGTGCCTGAAACAGATGGTTTGTATATATTTGTGGAGTGGGGATTTATGACATGGATCCTGGGAGGGCACCAAAGTATAAAAAATTCTTTACAGTCCTGGGATAGAATCCTTAGTCCACCATTTTTGAGAAAGATGACTTTGAGAAACTTACATAACCTCCCTTAGCCTCATTTTTGTCATCCAATGAATATAATAATACTTAACTCATAGGATCATTCTGAAGGATTTGACTTTGGCAGCTTTATAATATTACATATTTTAATTAAGCAAAGTCTGCCATGTTACTATTAGTAGTGAAAATAGCCATTGGTTTCCTTGTGGCAGCCATACAAGAGCAGAGTATGGCACAACAGGCACTTAGAAAGTTTCTTTCCTTCTGTGACCACGTTTTTTTTTTTTTTTTAAGGATTTTATTTATTTATTCGACAGAGAGAGAGAGATCACAAGTAGGCAGAGAGGCAGGCAGAGAGAGAGGAGGAAGCAGGCTCCCTGCTGTGCAGAGAGCCTGATGCGGGGCTCAATCCCAGGACCCTGAGATCATGACCTGAGCCGAAGGCAGAGGCTTAACCCACTGAGACACCCAAGTGCCCTATCTTTCCTTCTGTGACCAAGTTTTAATTGAAAGGAGTGTGCCTTAAACTGTAACCAAAGGAGAAGACATCATGCTTCCAGAAAAATCTCAAGGAAAACGATTGCAAGCAACAGTAGTAGCATTGGATCAGGCAGTAGTAGCATTAAAGCCCACTGGGTCAGGCTTTAAAGGAAAGGTGTAGAGATTCAACCAGTTAATGTGAAAGTTGGGGATAGAGTTCTCCCAGAATGTGGAGGCACCGGAGCAATTCTAGGTGACAGGGAATTAATTATCTCTTAATTAGAGATGGCAGCATTCTTGGAAAGTATGTAGACTGAAATAAGTCATTATTGAAATGATTTTCATGTAAAGGAAGCTGCCCATTCCACTGAGGTTCTGAAATCTTTCACCTTGTAAATAATTTCCATTTCTCTTTTACAATAAACTAATGATATTTCCAAAAATAAAAGAAAAAGGCTATTGGTTATTGGATACATGTTGTATGTGAAGCACTAAACTAAGTACTTTATGTTGTTTTTCTGTTTAATCTTTACAACAGCGCTGAGTAGCTCTATTTATAGAGCTATATGAGAAATAGGTAAACTGAGGCTCAAAAAAAGTAAAATAATGTGCTTCAGATCATGGCTAATAAGTACATGCACCAGGAATTGAACTCTGTTCTCTCTGATTCTAAAACATGATACTCCTTCCAGTTTACCATGCATTGTCTCATTTTGTGTGAAAAAGTTTGCTCCTAGGAAATGCTAGGAATAGGATATGGTAAATAATAACAACAAATAACATGTTAAGAACCAGGTAGTATCCTTACTTCTTTACATACATTAGTTCATTTAATCCTCACAATAGCAGTAACTCATTGTGTGTGTGTAGTAACATCATTGTCTCCATTTTACAGAAGAGGTGCCCTAAATCATAATTATGCAAGTAGTAAGTGGCAGAGCCAGCCACTTTTGAATTCAGGGAGCTAACTCCAGAGTTTTAAGCACTGCTTGCTATTTCTGTTAAAGGTGTGAAGCCATAGGAGAAATATAAATAGAATAATGAATGTGATCTTTGCTCTTGATTAATGAAATAGACCTACTGTGTAGCACAATGCATCTTATACAACATTTTCTAATTCATTTTCCTATGTAATCCTTAAAAGGACTTAGAATCATTTCTAACACATGAAAGCATTCAACCACTGTTATTAATGTTATCATAAGTGATAACTAAGTACACGGGGAGATGGCTAATACCACATTTATTAAAGAAATACAAATTTTTAGATCACAAAGGTCGCAAAAATGAAAAATAATATATCAGTGCTAGCAAAGCTCTGGAAAATACATTAAAAAGTAGGCAAAGAGTAGTTTTTGAAGAGGTTGCTGCACAGATGAAGGGACAGGGCCTTCTGGGCAGAGGCCATGGCTATGTATAAAAGACAAAGGGGCAGGACACAGTATAGTGTACTAGCCAGCAGCAAGTATTGAAGTAATTCACTGTGACTGGAGTTTAGGTCTGCGGGCAATAGAGTGAAGTATTTGTGTTATAAGAAAGATCTTAATGGTGGTGATACGGAGAATTGCTTTAGGGGAAACCAGGCAAGGAAGAAGAGCTGGTGAAGGGTACTAGAGTCATTCAGGTGAGATGGTAAAGAGCTAAAAATGTGGCTGTGGCTGAGGCCTGAGAGATGGGGACCAATTTAGAAGAATTAGCAGGCCTTCAAGTGTACTCTGATTTAGGAGTAGATGTTCAGCAGAAAGGCATGGTTCACAAACTTCAGAGAGCATCAGGATCACCTGGAGGGCTTGTTAAAATACAGATTGTGACCCCATCCCCAGAGTTTCTCATTTCAATAGGTCTAGAGTGGGACCCAAGAATTTGAAATTCTAACAAGTTCCCAGATGATGCTAAAGGTGCTGGCCCAGGGGAACCTAACTGGAGAACCAGTGGAGTGGAGGCTATCTTCCAAGTCTCTGTTTTGCAAGTTTTATTAAATATACTCCCTTAGTTTGCCATGCTGTTGCACCTTGTCATTCTATGCTTGACCTCTGGATTCTGTCTCATAATGTAAAGCACTTCCAATCTTTCTTGTGGATAGTTATTTAAAAATAATAATTGGAAGCTAATGACACTGTGCCAGCACTATGTGAAATACATAAAATGATTGATTCATTTTATTCTCCATAACAGCCTTTTTTTTTTTTTAAGATTTTATTTATTTGACAGAACATAAGTAGGCAGAAAAGCAGAGGGAAAAACAGGCTCCCCGCTGAGCAGGGAGCCAACGCCAGGTTCGATCCTAGGACCCTGGGATCATGACCTGAGCCGAAGGCAGCCGTTTAATGGACTGAGCCACCCAGGTGCCCCCTTAACAATCCTTTAAGTTAGGTGCTGTTATTTCCAATTTTGTTTGTTATTTCTAGTTTAAAGATGAGAGGCGAAAAAGGTTAAATAACTTGCCCAAGATCCAGAACTAAAAAGTACCAAAGGTAGGATTCAGTACTCAGGAGTTGGACTCCAGAATCCATGCTCAATCACTCTTCTGTACTGAAAAAACTTACTTTAAGATACTTGATGCATAGATCTATAGGGTGCCTCCCCATAAGTCTGCGTGTTGGAAATGTATAGTGAGAAAATCATTGTCATTCCATTCACCCTTTGCTAAGGAGTATTGTGTTCTAGGTACTGTGCCAGGCTAGGGACAGAGAAGATTCTTATGAAGGCCTTGCCATCAGTGGTAATATAGTAGGAGGGATATACATCTACTCTCAACTAATTCCACACATTGCATACTGAGGATTAAGATAGGAATGCTGGGATACCCAGAGGAAGGAGAGAATATTTCTAGCCCGGAGGATTGGGGAAGGCTTCCCAGAAAAGGTGCCTCCAGAACACATTATGCTACTTCTAGCATTAGTAAAAAACACAGATGGTGACTTTTTAAAAAAAATTTTTAAAGAGTTTATTTATTTGACAGAGGGAGACAGAGACGGGGAACACAGCAGGGGGAGTGGGGGAGGGAGAAGCAGGTTTCCCTCAGAGCAGGGAACCTGATGCAGAACTCCTACCCAGGACCCTGGGATCATGACCTGAGCTGAAGGCAGACGCTTAACGACTGAGTTACCCAGGCACCCCGGTGACTCAAAATTTTTTTAAAAAACATAGCTCTCACAAGGTCACAGCGTTTAATGTCAGGGCTCTGTTCACTGGGAAAGGCTGGCAAAAGTCTCCCATGCTCACAAAAGTCTCCTCATGTGAGCAGCATTTATTACTTGGTGAATTCAGCCTGGCCCAGGTCTGCCCTTCAAGTTTAGAAACCTTTCATCAGTAAAACAGAGACGGGGCTTCCATTACTATGGGACAGATGTAGAGACCAGAACATCAGTATCCAGCAAAAGTTGCCACAGGGCACCTACAATTGGTTGAACAAGACTCCGCCCTTGCCAGTGGTGTCTGGATGCTTCCTGCCTCTGATGCTCCTCTCTCTCTGCAGCCAGGGCTGCCTGGCCCTCTGATGACACGTTTTCAGATATGTTTAATCTGGTCGCAGTCTGGTTTGGCTGGTTGGGTAGCTCTAGCTAGTGTCTCTCTAGGGTGATTTTGCATATCTTTGGTTTCATCCATTGTGAACTCTATAGTTTAACTCCTCCTGAGGCTGGCCCAGTTTGAGTTCTTAGTGAAGTATCTCAGCCCCCCCCCCCACTTCGATTCCACCCTTTCATGGGTCATACCATTTATTGAGTGTATATATGCCAAGCCTTCTCCCTGACTTGCCCTGACAATTCTGCCTTTTAAATCTCCCTCAAATCTATCCTCTCCCATCTCCAGTGCCACTGCCCCAGTTCAGGTCTTCATCATCTGTCTTATAGACTTTGCCAAAGCATCCTAATCTACTTGTCACCAGTCTCTGTTTTTTTCTTTGCTTCCAAACCATCCTCCATGTTGCAGTCAGATTCATCTAGAATCAAAATCTGCCCCTATCACTCCTACAATAAAACAGACACTGATTGCCTTCACACTCAGGTTAAAATCCTAAACCCTTAAAAGGCTTTTCCTTCATAACCTTAATTTCTGATTGATACTTAATCAGTAATGGCTTGAACGTGTAAGCTGGGTTTTGCCCCCGCTCTTAAGTCTTGAGAAAATGCTAGTTGAAGGAAATAAAGGTACCTCCAATTTGATTATGGAGTAAGGGAAGCCTTTTAAAATATGCTTAATTTTATTCTTTCTAACTTGGTGTTTTTCAAAGAACAGGTAATACATTACATTAGTTGGGTTGGGAAATCAGTTTAGTGAATCAAGCAGCACGGAAAAAATGCAGAGTAGTAGAATGTAGAATGAACATAGTAGTAGCAGAATGAACTCCCATATCCCAATAATCACCTTCAGTAATTGCCATTTCATATCCAATCTGAGTTTATCCATATTCTTGCCCACTTTCCTCTCAAATTTTACCTTATACTTCATTTGTAAATATTTCAGCATGTTAAAGGTCAGCATTTAAAAAATCATGAAATAGAATTTGTTATTGAATATATATGTACTGGTTCATGAGATAAAATGTTTGAAAGTGACTGATTTTTTCAACATCTCTTTTCAAATAAGAAATGTAGGTAGGTCTTAATATTATGTATCCAGGTTAATAATATAGATTATCTTATGGAGGGGAAGGAGTATCTTTGCAGAAAGACCCCACCTATTTTTCTTCCTCACCCCTAAGTATATAGAATGTGTTCAGCTGCCCAAGACCTAAGTGCTTCGTTTCAGCCTCTCCTGTTTCCTCCGGAGTCCCAACTTGAGAGGACTGAGTTATTTTGTGGAAAGGAAAAGGGATAAGGAAAAGTAGCTGATACTTACTGAGGAGCTTCTCTCAGCCTGGCACTAAAGCTTTTAATATACGTTCTCCTATTTAATCCTCACAACACTTTTAACAGAAAGAAAACTTAAGTTTATAGAGAGAAAGACACCCTCACTCCCCCAACCTCCACCTAATAGAGACCAAGCCAGTTTCCAGCCCAGGTGCCTCGGCTCTGAGACCTGCTCTTCCACTACTAGCCTGCCTCTTGCATGCCTGGTTTTTTGTTTTGTTTTAAGATTTTTATTTATTTATTTGACAGTGCGAGAGGGAACAGAAGGGGAGTGGGAGAGGTGGCTCAGTCTTCCCGCTGAGCAGGGAGCCTGATGCAAGGCTCGATCCCAAGACCCTGGGATCATGATCTGAGCCTAAGGCAGAGCTTAATGACTGAGCCACCCAGGCATCTCTTGTATGCCTGGTCTTAAAGGCAGCCCTTTGGGCCTAAATGGTAACAGAGATCAAACACTGTAAACCTAGACCCTAAGCAAGAACTGATGTTCTCAAAGAAAACCCTGATTCATCTCAGCTTCCTGAGAAGGTTCCTAGCTTTGTAGAAAGAACCCAGATCTTAGAGTCTTATGAAAATGCATTTAAATTCTGGCCTTCCCGCCTGCTCTGTGACTGTGGGTATGTCTCTTAACCTCTCAGATACCAGTAACTTCATAGAGTTGTTGTGAGGATTAATGGTGACAGATACAAAGTCTTCATTTCTGTGGCATGGCAGATACACACTATGTCAGGGCTGTCGTGTCTGTGTTTAAGAAGACAGAAAAGGTAATATATTTTAGGAAAAAGTGTAAGCATGGTTAAAGAGAATAAATGTCAGTCATCTTAAAAGTTTATTGCTACGGAACACTTCATTCCTCACTTATTCTGAGTAAAACTCACATAGCATGAGGTGCACTTCACACACACACGTTTAGCACTATAGTGTTTTGTTTGAATTCACTCATGTAGCCCTCATTTGTGCTGGGTGCTTGTCTTTTCTGCATTCCCATTTCAGATAAGAACATTGAAGCAGAGAGAGGTTAAATAACTTGCCTGAAGTCACATGCAGCTATCAAATGGTGAAGTCCAGACTCTTAACTTAGGCAGGCTGGCTCCAGAGCAAGGAAAAGAATAAAACCCGCTCTAGCTTGGGGTTGTTATGAGATTCAAAATAAGATAAGCTTTGGGAAAGTGATTCATAAGTGCATGTGCATTCTAAGAGCTTGTCTGGCAGGCAGACTGGGGCTGGGGTTAAGATAAAAATTTGAGGATGACTGCTTGGGTTAAGTCTTCATTGTGCCACTTAATTGGCCTCTGTGATCTTGAGCAAACTACTTAATCCTCTGCCTTATTTTCTCAACTATAAAAATTGGAATTGTAAAAGGAAATACCTAATAAGATTGTTCTGAGGATGAAATGAGCTGGTATATCTGAAAAGTTTAGAATAATGCCTAACAGCTCTAGACAAACATGGTGATGACAATGAAGATGACGAAGGAAAAGGTGAAGATGAAGAACAGGAAACAAGCCTTGAAGTTTAAGAAACCTGGGATTGAATCCTAGCTCCTGACTTGATCTTAGGAACATTTCTTAACTTAAGACTCAAATAATCTCACAAGAGTTGTTGTCCCGGTTAGAAATATTGTATGTAAAGGTAAGTAAGTAAAGTGCCTGCCACAGAGTGGAAATTCTATAAATATGCATTCCTTATTCATTTACTCTGCTCTGAGCACCTACTAGTATAGCAGGGGTGCCAGGCTCTATGGAAAACAAAAATGTGAGACATTCTCTGTATTTTCAGATAGAAATCTGAAGATGAAACTGGTCATTGATAATTTAAGATTAAAAAGTATGGAGTGTTAAATTCTGTGAAAAAGATACAAAAAGGAGAGATTCTACCACTGGGGAGATACAGAAGGGCTTCCTGGAGGAAATAGTATTAGCTATGGGCTCAGAGGCTGGGTGGGGTTTAATTCCAAATGGAATTTGACTGGGCTCTGGGCCTATAGCAGGCCAAGCTTCTGAGGCCCTGTGGTATTATTCATGCCTGTGAGCCCAGGAGGAAGTTGGCTATCTGCAGTGCCCAATGCTGCCAAGCTGGATAAGGCTCTGTGGGCTGAGGGATTTGGGCCCCTAGGTGCATGTAACTGGAATTTCCAGATCTGGAGGCTCTAGCATTGTGGTCAGATAGGCAACATTCTCAGGCCTTGTTGATCTGCCAAGACCATGACATGAGCTCTCAGAGAAAGGGGGAAAGGTCATATTTTCTCTGCTCCCTACCAAGGAAAATTGAGAGAAAATACCCAGATACTCCTTGAGGCTTCTGTCCCCAGATTTCCCAGGCCTGCCACTCCATGCCCAGCCCACCTGCAGACCTCAGGTGGGATTGGGGGGAAGCGCCAGATGGGGCAGACAGACTTGGGTGTAAGACTTAGCTTCACAGCTTAGTGTCAGTTTTCCCCTTGGAGCCCCAGTTTCATCAACTGTAAAATGGGAATGAATACTTAATGGAATGAAATTAAATGAGAATTTGTGTCAAACACCTGGGGTAGGGCTTGGCACATTAGAGATTGGCTCAGACTTGTTACAGTCACCACTTAGTCGACACAGGATTTGTGTTGCACAAGTGCCTACAATACAGACCCAGCCCAAAAGGAGACAGAAATGGTCCCTTAGCCATCCTGCCCCACCCCGTTTTCACCCTGCCCCTCTCACTGAGAAAAGTCTTCAGGGACCCCTGAATCCATCCTTCATACTGGAGTGATCCTTCACAAGGCGCTCCCTGCTCCTAGTCCTTAGTTGGGCCTGCCATGGGAACCTCCTGAATCAGTGCCTTGCCTGTCAGCAGTCTCTACTCTCAGGCCAGACAGCTCCTTCCTTACCTCCCTGTTCCTCTGCCTGCCCCCCAGCTGTTTCTGCAGTCCCAAGCACTTGATCCCATCCATGTGCGGCCCTGGTAAGGCAGTGTTCTGTACTTAAGCAGAAGAGAAAGGCGTTCGTGACACCGTCGCCCTTCGGTTTAGAGGACGGGCTTTAGATGGGGACTGGAGAGCCTGGAATATGCCCCGGTGCTGCCACCGGCCTTCTGTGTGGTCTTGGGACAAATCCCTGGACGTCCTGGGCCTCAGCTTCTCCTTGTGACTAATGATGGGTCTCGACGGCTCTGGAGGGGGATGGGCTTGTCCTGGGACCCCAGGTCCGCTCCGGGGACACCGACGTCCCGGGCAGGCAGGGAGGTGCCCGGCCGCGGCGGGGAGGAGCCGCCGATCCCGCCCCGCCCACCCGCCCGCCGGGTCCAGGTGCTGCCGCGGGAGCCGCCGCTACAGCCCACGCAGCCACGAGGGGCCGCCCGCGCCCCAGTCCGAGTCCGGCCCGCGTCCATGGCGTTTCTGACCGCCTGGAAGGGGGCGGCCTCCGGGAAGAGCGACCGCAGGTACGGGGCGGGAACTGGGCCTCGGCTGGAGGCGCGCACGGGACGGAGGGGCGGCTGCCGGCGGCCGACGGGAGGGACAGCTGTAGGGGTACAGCGGGCGACCGCAGTGCGCGGGCTGCTGGGCGCGGGGTAACGACCGGAGGGCCGGGGCGGGGTCAGCCCAGCGCTTCTCGCACCCCCACGTGCCCCGCTGCTCACGTGTTCCGGCCCCCGGCGGGGCTGGGCCTGGGGACGAGGGATGTGGACCCCACCCCTCCGCGGTCGCATCGGAGCCCCGCTTCCGGTGCCGTCATCTGCGCGCTGTCTCCGAGGGTACGCAAGTGAGCTGGCCCTCAGGAGGGCTGGGAGTCAGGTTTGAGCCGCGGAGTCAGCCCTCTGGGGTGCTGCTCACACGCACCTGGTCCTCCGCGCCCTCTGTGCCGGGACAGGTGAGAGCAAGCACACCATCTGCGCCCCAACACGGTTGTCCACATCTGGGGGCAGCACTGTGGGGGGAAATCTTGGGTGTCAGTGCTGGTCCAGGGTGGGATTATGTGCCCCACATCTCCTCCAAGCTCAACCCATCAGGGATGTCATTATCTCCTGTGTGTTGCCTCCGCCTCCCCAGCTGTCCCCACCTCCTGGATGAGTTGGTGTCTTCAGTTGTGTTCCCTTGAGAAAGAGGAGAGGGGACAATCCTGACCTCTCTTATGAGCTTAGACACCCAATTCCTTTCCTTTACATGACTTAAAGTTTACCCTCCTTACTCCCTAGGGAAGAGCAATCCAACTGCCCTCTCGGCACTTCCAGCTGACTTTCCTGTGAGCACCTCAAATTCTGCAAGCCCCAAGTCACACTTCACATCATCACCCCTAAACCTGTTCCTCTCCCTGTGTTCCCATTTCAGTGAATAGCATTGTCATCCACCCTGTTGCTCAAGCCCAGAATCTGGGAGTCATCCCTTTCGCCTCCCTCCCTTACCTCCACCCCAGTCTCTGAGTCCTGCTGATTTTCTCTCTGGTGTCTCTCAAAGCTGTTCATTCTTCTTTGGACAATTGCAATAGCCCCTAACTTTCCCAGTTCCTCCAGTCTTCTCCTTTCCGTGCATCCTTCAGACAGATCTTTTCTAAAGCACAAGCCAAACCATGTCATTCTTCTGTTTTAAAACTTCCATAGTTCTCTATCACATAAAGGTTAAAGTTCAACGTTCTTGAGGAGAGAGGCTGTGACCCGCCTTGGCCCGTTTCCTGTAACTCCCCAGTGCTCACTCTGGTCCAGCAACACCGACTGCTTTATAGTGCTCTCACAACTGTGCCAGGCTGCTCAGGGTTGCCTCTGCCTGGAATGCCATCTTCTGCTTCTGACATTCACATCACTTAAGACTCAACTTGAGGTGACCTCTTTTCGAGAGCCTTTCTGACCCCACCCTTGAGTCAGACTCAGGGGCTTTCAAAATCTTTGCTTCCTTTTCATGATTCTCATTCAGTCTTCTAACAAACTGTTGAGCATATACCATGCTCCAGGCACTGTACTAGGTGCTGCAGGTATGGTGTTACTTCAGAGGCACAACTCCCTGCTCTCAGGAGACCATGTTCTCGAGGAAAAAACAGGCCACACAAATAGGCAAATAAACAATGCTGTGTAAAGCCTAAAAGAGGTCCATGTGATGGACAATAAAATAGATCGTTCCTAGGGCATTCTCAGAAGTCACAGTGTGGTTTGTGTCTGAGGAGCAGAAAGGGGGTCCTTGAGGAGAATCCAGTGTCTGATGGGATCCAGGAAGCAGGCTGCCAGAACAGGGCAGTGAGTTTGGATTTCACTGGTGTTGGGAAGCCACTAGAGGGCGTCAGGGAGCGGATTTACATATTTAAAGATGACCCTGCTACCTCAGGAAAAAGGGATTTTGCTGAGGGACAAACCATTTCAACACTGTCTCCCCAGTACATGTGCAGAGGGGACAGGGGCTTAGAGTGGGCTTCAGTTTTGATGAAGACATGAAGGAATAATTTCCGAGGAAGGTGATATTCCCTGGTTGGGATAGAGAAGAATGGCTATGTCCAGATGAATTTCTTGCCTGAGGTCTGCCCTGTCTATGAGAACCTGGTTGTGTTCTGTCCTGTAGGCACCAGGAACCTTCTTCTGAGTTTCAAATGTGTGTATGTTGCTGATGTCACAGTGTGGAGGGAGGTAGGGAGACCAGAGGGGAGGCTGGCATGATGATGCAGGAGGGATGCTGGGGTGTGGATGAGGAGAATAAAGGGGCTGGGAGGGGGTGCGGATTAGAGAAGTTAAGGAGGAAGAACTGCTAAATGGTGAATAGAGAGGTTGAGAGATGAGACCCAGAATCACCAGTGAGGGAAGAGAAGTGAGAGACAGTGAAGAGGAGGGGGAAAAAGGAGACTCTAGCCAAGTAGAGGCCTCTGTATCCTCCGTGGGCCTGTTTGAGGGAGTATATGGGAGGGCCTGAACACATTGCCTTTATACTTCAGGTGGAACTTGCTGGACACACAAATACCCCCAGTTGTGCCCACAAAGTCTCATATCTGAGGCACAAACCCAGGTCTCCTTTCTCCCAGCTCAGGACCTATGACTTTACCTTCACCCCTCACCCACCACACTGCCTGGTCTCCCACAGCCTGGCCCAAAGGTGAAGAGCTTGCCCAGCCCCTGTTCTGCCACTTACTGACTGGCTCTATGGCCTTGATTCAATTACTTGGTCTGTGTGAACTTAAGTGAAATAAGCTACTCACTGAGTGGTGGGAAGCCCTAGTGAAGTCCCACTGGAAAGCACCTCACAGGCAGCCACTGGGGCATATTTGGTGTTCAGTAAATGTGAGTTCACTTCCTTCTTGGCAGTGGTATGAGGTAACTAAGGTATTCCCATTGAACAGAAGGAATTCTGAAAGGTTTGGGAATCAAGGGTGGGATTCCTGGCACCAGCATGGATAGCCAGGAGGGTTATGAGATAGAAATGGTGCCCACTCATCTTACAGTGGGGAATGCCACCTACTCATGCTATAAACAAGGCCTCTTCCAAGCCATACCAGTAGCCCCCACTCATGGCTGCTCCTCCTGTAGGAGGCAGTACCAGAAGCAAAGAGGTAAATGTAGATGGGCAGATGGCTTTTGGGAGAGTAACTAAGCAGCAGAGCTGCTGGTGTGGGGTTGGGGAGGGGGCAGGGAGCTCTCTGAGAACCGAGGGGCCCAGCCAAAGAGGCTTGGGTCCTGGGCCTGCTGTCAATTGCCCCAGTTTCCTGCCCTCGGTTTGAGCCTGAGCTCCAGGAACTCTCAGATGCTTCTCGGTAGGCAGTTTCAAATCTGGTGACTGGAATCCTGGAATGGCTTTGGGGTTCCTTCCTTGACCAGGATCTGGACTGGAGGCCAGTGCTGAGTGTTCACCTCTGTGATTCTCAGATTCTGTGAATTAAAGCATTGGTGAATTATGAGACTCGGGATTTAAATTGCCGGGTTCTACAATATTGAGGTTTATGATCCCAGGGTTCTGATCTCCCTTCTGCTGTCCAGAGCAGCTGCATGGAGTATGAGAGGGTTCTGGTGTGGGAGGCACACTACAGCCCTTAAATCCTCAATCTCTCAGGAGGATGCCATGGGGAAACCCACAGGTAACCTTCGTCCCTTTTTTTCAGTTACAGAGGGATTCCGATTTGGGACATTTTTGGTCCTATCTTCAGGTCAGTTGGAAATAGATGATGTAGGCTGCTGTGTTAGCTCTGCCAGCATGCCAGTTCCTGATTTATCTTCAAATCTGTGATTTGAGTTGCTTGTCCTTCTCCTGAATATTTCTGCTGCTCAATTCAGTTTCTCTCTACGATCAGCTCCATTCTCTCCTAATGCTCACCTACTTCTTGGCCAAGCCCTCATGTGACACGCATCATCACCTTTCATCCACCTCAACTCTGACCGGGAGGTCTTGTTGTGTCCGATTCTGATAGATGAGGAGATGGAGCCTCCCTGTGCTTTCTCAAATGCATACACATTGGGGTTTTCTCTTTAGTACTACTTTTGTATTCTGCTTTTTATTTTTTTTTGAAAAAAATTTTTTTTAAAAAATTTATTTATTTGAGAGAGAGAGAGATCATGAGAAGGGGAAGGGTCAGAGGGAGAAGCAGACTCCCTGCTGAGCAGGGAGTCCGATGTGGGACTCGATCCCAGGACCCCAGGATCATGACCTGAGCTACAGGCAGTTGCCTAACCCAGGCCACCCTGTATTCTATAACTCACGCCTGAGCCACCCAGGCGCCCCTGTATTCTGCTTTTTAAATATTTTCCCACCTTCCAGAAAACTCATTCATGCAACAATTACTGAGCACCTACTGGGTGCCAGGCACTGCTCTGGGCACTGCAAATATAGTAGAGAACAAAACTGAAAAAAAAAAATCCCTCCCCTGTGGAGTATAGAATTTAATAGGTAGAGACAGAAAATAAATGAATAAGCAAAATATTCAGGAGGTAAAATAACACATGCTGTGTAAAAAATATTCCAGGATGAAAGAAAAGGGAGGATAAAGGCAAAAGCTCCATTTTAAACAGAATTGTCAGGGAGAAGGTGACATTTGAGCTGAGACTTGAAGCCTTTTGGTGGAGGGGTAATCACGTGATTATCTGCAGAAAGAGCATTCCAGGCAGAAGGAATAGCAAGTGCAAAGGCCCTGAGGTGGAAGTGTGCCTGACATATTTGGAAAAAAGCAAGGAGGCCAGAGTAGCTGAATATGAGACAGAGAGAAAGAAAGGGAGATGATGTCAGAGAGAGAGAGATGGGGGTGCATGATATTCAGGGCCTCAAGGCCATGTGGAGACTTTAGTTTTGTACTGATCAATATGTGGAGCCAATGTGGGGTTTTGAACAGATGATAACATGATCAGATCAAATGGGTCTGGTTCTATGTGAAGACTATAAGGAGACAGGGGCTAGAGCAGAGAAACTACTTGGGAAATAATGTAGTAATCTGGGCAAAGAAATTCTCTATAAATATAATTTAAATATCTGCAGAATATTTGATTATTTGATAGTAATTCTTCATTCATGGGCATTTATGTTATTACCAGCTGTGTCCTTATTATAGAAAACACTGTGTTGAATATCTTTGTATAAGAAATCTTTATGTCTGTGATTATTTCTTCAGGATACATTTGTTGCCTGGGTGTTATTGGGTCACCTTTCTAAGGTTTTCAGTCCAAAATTCCAGTTGCCCTTCTGAAAGAAGGCACTGCTTTCTACTCCCTGTGGCAGTGTGGGAGGTAGCACACTTGCCATAAATGTACATGGTAGGTGTCCAGTGGCTGTCTTTGCGGCCCTGGCCAGGTCTGCATGCACATCTTCTCTGGACGCCCCTCTTCTCTGCACGGCCTTGCACAGTTCCAGAGCTCTTTGGGGTCCATTTGCTCATTTAATGTTCATGTTTAATATTCACAACAATCCTGTTATCCCTGCATTATAGGTGAGGAAACAAAAGGCTCAAAAATTAATGTTAAGGCCCTGTTCCAAGTGCTTTATGTATGTTAAACCTCATTTAATCCTTGCAACAGCCTGATGAACTCGGTGCCATCATCATCCCTATCTCAGAGTTGAAATCACTGATCCAGGGTGTCAGAGCTGGGGCACCAACATGTTTTCTAAACCGCTCCCTGCCCTGCCTCAAGCTCATACAGTGAATTGCTTGGGGTTGCACAGCTAGGATGTGGTGGGGCCAGGAGTCCAGCCAGATCTTCCTGGCTCTGCAGCCCAAGTTTTAACCCCTGACAAGTTGCCACTCAGTGCCTGAAACACCTCATTAGAGCTCTGCCTCTTTTTTTCAATCAAAAATGTTCCTGGTCCTTTGTGCCTGACTGGAGCTCCTTCATCAGATCCACTTTCAGCTGCTCTGGGAGACCAGACTTTGGTAGAAGAGCTCAGACCCCAGAACAAACAACATCAGAGCAAAGAAGGGCCTTGGGCTCCTGGCCCACCCTTCTTTCCCCTCTATATGGGAGAAGAGGTACCTAAGGGCCAGAGTGGGGCAGTAACTTGCCCAATGTTACACAGCTAGTGGGGTCAGAGTTCATGAGGAGGGAGGAGGCTGGCCCAACACGTAGGCCTAGGTCTTCCTTAGGAGCCCCAGCCAAGGAGTATTTCAGAACTGTCATTGTCACAGCCCTGTTTAAGGGCCCTTTGTTGATGGGCCTGTTGACTGTGAATTATTAACCTGCCCAAGCCAGCAATCTGCTGGGTGGGGCTCACTCAATTTAAGAAAACCTGCTGTATAGTCACCAGCCCAGCTGAGTTAGGGGCAGGGGGGTGGGGGTGGGGAGGGTCTCTGGAGTCCAACCAGCTAGTTCTGGGCTAGTAGAGAGAGCTAGTTGGGGGTTGCTTCATGCCAGGGAAAGACCTGGAGGAAGGGACTGAGAAGAGGGAAGAGGGAGTAGAGGGGAGGGATGCCCAGTAAAGCCTCACAGCATCCCTGAGAGACGGGCACTGTTATCCTAGACTTAAAAATGGGTAGACAGGGTCAGAGAGGTAGAGGCGGAGCAGGCTTCACAACTTAAGCTGTTTCTTTTTCTTTTCTTTTTTTTTGTTTCTATAGCAATGGTGTCACTTTTCACATGCTCACACTCCCATTTCCGTGACCCACCCCCTTTTCCACACACTTTTCCCGAGTCCAAGTCACACTTGGTCAAAGCCACTGTGGGATGAGAGATAAAGCCTCTATGGAGCTTTTTGGAGCATCCTGAGGAGGTTTCACTAAACAGATACTTACTGAGGGCCTTCTTAAGCTAGGAGATGGTACAGGTAAAAGTAGTCGATGGAGGTTCTCAGGGCCATCGGGTGTGGTGAGCCCAGTGGTTTGTTCTTGAAGGTAGGGGAGAAAATGAGAGAGGAAGCAGGCCTGGCAACTTCCAGGCACAAAGCACCAGGAAACTCCCTGAGCAGGGGAGGAAGGAACCCAGGATTCAGCATACTATCCCGGTCCCCACAGCTTGGCTATCAGCCTGAGGTGGAAATGGGCAGGTGATGTGAGCAGAGTCACCTGGGTTGGGAGGCAGAAATAATGGTGACTCCCAGACTCCCCAGGGTTGGGGCTGAGCCAGAGCTCCTGGGGGCTGGGTGGAGCCCTCCTAAGGGTTCTCTGGGGCTCTGACTCATCAGGTGAGTGGTTCCAGCATCATTGCCACTGCTGCGTGGGGACAGCTCCAGCTCCAAAGGCAGCTTGGCTGCTTATGGTGTTGAGCATCAGTTTCATCTACAACGGGAGAATGCTAGCCTCTGCCTTGCTGCCACCACCACCAGAGCACCGCTCAGCACTGTCACCTGCCAGGATACATTTTAGATACAGGAATTCTTAATCCTCACAACCACCCTTTGAAGCAGGCAGTATTTCCATTTTACTGATGAGGAAACTGAGGCTCAGAGAGGTGGTTAAAAGTGAGCATTAAATGAGATAGTCTGTGTTATACACTTAACCTGTGTCATATGTAATAAGCCTTTGGTGGACATCAATCATCATAATCATTACCTCAGAGGGAAATGGTAAAGTGCTAGGCCAAGTGTTGGTATTCGGTGATTCATCAGAAACAGAGATGTCTGACCAGACCAGATCCTCCAAAAGCTCCCAGTCTGATAGCAGAGACAATCACATACATATCTCACTCCACCCCCATCACTCCCAGATGGTGTCAGCCATGGTGATGAGGGGAGGTCAGAGGGGGTTAGGGCAGTGTGTGCCCAGGAAGCCCCTGACCCAGCCAGGGAGGGAGGGCTTTCTGGAAGAGGTGCTGCCTAAACTGAAACCTGTAGGGCGAGTAGGAGTTTGGGTATATATCAGGCTCTTAATAAATGTTGGTTAAATGCAATGAAGATTTACCTGTATCTAACGTAGCATAAAGCTTCAGAAGCGCTTACTCACCTGGCCCTTTCCAGGGCTCTGGGAGGACTCTGGCAGTTTTCTATTGGTAGATTTGTATTCTTCTTTTGAAAAAGAAGGCTTCCAATTGGAAGCTCCTGGATTGAACCCTGATTAAATGACTGAATAATAAGTGACAAGGGAGGAAGGTGTGTCCCAGGTGGAGGGACGAGCTAGTATAAATGCCCAGAGATGGGCATGGCTTGCAATAGGGTGTCCCAGCCTCATTTCCGAGGGTCCTCTTCATACACATTGCTGGTCTTCTCACCAGCCTCACAAACACCCGCTGACGTGGGTGTGCCTCTGCCCACCCCTTGCTGCTTTCACTCATGCTGTTCTCCCATCTGGTACACCCTTTCCATGACTTTATTGTGTATAAACAATATAAACTTCAAGGCTCAACTCTGTGCCAACCTTCTCCAAGAAGCCCTCCCCTCCAGTCTATGTTGCATTCTTTCTTATCTGGAGTCCTCGAGATGACAGTAGATCTCATCATAGCCCACTCCTTGTAGTTAATTACCTTTTCTGTGCCCATGTCTGAGAATCCCAGACATAGGATGATCCTTGCCAGTGAACATCTAGCCTCTGTTCACATATGGGCAGGATAAGAACTCACTACCTTTCCAGACAGCCTGTCTGGATTTAAACAGGAATCTTCTAAACCTCTCCCCTCTGCCACCAGGCTCAGTCTACAGGCTCTCCCAGGACCTAGTCTGCAAATGCCTTCCTAACAGGCCTGCCTCTACCAGGCTCCTCCTGCTTCCTCTTCTGCCAACCTGGAGCTAAGGGTTGCTCCAGGGGCACTGGAGTCCCTCCTCCTTCTATCCTCTGCCTTTGTAAAGGGACAGTTCTAATGGCAGCCACGTGCTCTGATGAGTCATGATTAAGAGCATCTGGGGCCTGAAGTGGTGGCTGGTTAACTCCTCACAGACCAGTGACTCTTTGTGTCAGAACGCCAGGTGGGCTTCAGCCCTGGCCCTAGACATGTACCTTAGGGCTATGCACACAGTGGGCATTTGAGGAGTGTTATGGGTGACTCTGTATAGGGGTTGGGGACTCAGAGGGGAGGGGACCAAGGGGGGAAGAGAGACAAGAGTGTCCACTCTGGATTCAGGAGGGCCAGTTCCAATCGGGACTTGCCATTTATTAGGTGAGTTAACTTGAGCAAGTCACATAAACTCTGTGCCTCATCTCTGTAAAATGGCAGCTCTGGGGATGATTTAAGAAGGCCATTGTGAACCCCTGGCTAGCAGCGGGTGCTAAATTACGTTGATTTCCGCTTTCTCGAGTGCTGCACACACAGTCCGGCAGTGGGCAAAGGGGAGTATTAAAACCCAAGCCCGACCCTGGAGGCTGTGTCTTTCTCAGCATGAATAACCCCCACCAATGCAGTAGGATGACGAAGGGCTCAGGTGAGGGCCGCTGCGAGGCAGGGTCTAGGGTGGGGGAGGGGAGAGATGACTGGGAAATGGACATCAAGTATAAGAGAACTTTCTGGCCACAGATACGCGGGGCTGTGTGAGGAAGGAGCGAGCAGAGCTCCGGGCCCTGGGGCTGCGCAGCGAGGACACTCGGCATGGGCCCTGCAGACCATGGGCGTCAGGGCCTCTCACGTCTGAGAGCTGAGGGTGGGAGCGCATCCCGCGGCCGCCCCCCGCCCAGCCCCTGCCTCCTCCAGTCGGCCGTAGACGGGAGGCGGCCGCGGCCCCACTGCGCCGGCAAGCAGACCGAGGCCCGGCCCGGCCCCGCCGCCTTCCCCGCCCCCGGCGCGCCCCTCCCCGGCCGCCGCGCCTGCGGCTCGGCCGCACAGCGCCCGGCTCGGGGTTCCGGCGGCAGCACCTGAGCCGCGGCTGGCGTCCTGCGGGGGCACGCTGCCCGCCCCTCGCAGCGATGAGCTCGGCGGGCGCCGCGGACTCCGTAGCCGCCGGGTAAGTGCGCGGCTGGGGCGGCCCTGGGCGGGGGTGGGGGCGGGCGCGGGGCCCGGTCTCCCCCGCGCCTCAGGAGGGCGGCCCGCACTGCGGCTCCCAGCCGCCCCCAGCCCCCGCCCGGCGCCCCGCCCGGCCTCCGGGAGCAGCCGCAGCGGGTGAGCAGGGAGGGGGCTGTGGACGCTCGCGCGAGGGAAGTAGAAGCGCTGGGGATCCGGGGGCTGTCACTCCCTTCTGGGTCCCAACTTTCTCATGGAGCTGTAGTAACGGCCACGTCAGAGCCGCCTTCCTCTCCTCGTGGCGTTTACACCTGTGGTGGGCTCTGTTATTTTCACCTCCGTTACAGTTGAGGAAACTGAGGCATAGCTCTTAAGTGACTTGCCTTCGGTTACCCAGGAGGTGAGCGGTGGGTCTGGGATTTGAACTCAGCTCTCGCTGATGCCGGAGCCCCCACCCGCATGCCATACTGCCCCATCTTCGGGGATGTCTGAGGAGTTAAAGGCTAAGATATGAATCAGCTGTGCCCACTGGGCGCAGCAGGAACTGGGGTAGTAAAGGTGGGTGTTGTCACTTCCAATATGGCTCTCCTGCTCTTCCCCACCCCACTGAGGAACCCTGTAGAATCCCTACACTGCCCCTGTAGCAGTGATAGCTGCTAGCAGTGGGCCACCTGGAGCAGCTGGTCCTTTCCTGGGTTCAGGTGAGTAGGGGGCAACTCCTGAGGGCCCTGCTGGGAAGCTGCTGGGTGGAGATCTGGCTCAGGTGAGCTGGGAGGTGTGCCTGCCCTACCTGGAGCCTCACCACCAGAGACAATATTTGCCAAGGGCCTCAGGGCTAACATGTGTACAGGGAGGTGAGGGGGGCGGGTGTCAGCCTCAGCTGGAGGCCTCCACAGCACCTGTGTGTGCATCCTGGGTGAAAGCTTAGAAGTTGGGTCACTGAGGGACACTCCAGCCTGGGGGACAGTTGCCTGGTGAGTTTTTCCCTGACCAAGTTTGTTATATGATTTGGGCCATATCCTTTATCCTCCCCGGACTTCTGGTCCCTCCTTTGGAAAATACAGGGAGGCCAGGCATGGCTGCTCCCTTCCTGCTCTGAGCTGAAGTCTGTAAATCTCTGGCCTGTTAGGTCCCTTCTGCCCAGCCCTGACTAAGCACCACCCTAGTGTGCCTAGGAAAGAAGCTTCCAGGAGAGAAGGCAGGCATGGAGCAGGGCACCTATCAGAGAATCCTGGACACCCAAGCTAGAAGCCACATCCATCCCTCTTCCTTGCACACTCATATATTTGCCTGAGTCCAGGCTCCTCTGCTGGCTCCTCTGGCCCCTCCATGGACCTCTAGGGTAGCAAGCTCAGTCTTCCAGCACTGGTGGATCTTCCTCACTTCCTTCACCCCACTGCATGCCCTCCAGGTCCCCCTCTTCTTTGAGGCCACACGGGTCCATCTGCTCCTGTCCCTGGTCAGTGCCATCCTGGTGGGGTCTGAGCAGAGCAGAGGCAAAGCAGTTCTGCCTTCACAATAGGTACTCAGTCACTCAGCAAACACTCCCAAGGCCTGCTCTGGGCCCAGCCCAGTATTTGTGGGTCAGTGGTAAACAAATCAAACTTTAAATCTCCACCACTTAAAAAATTATGAAATATTTTAAGCCTTCAGAAAAATATAGCAAATAATAAAATGAACCCCATGCCCTTGCCACCCAGCTTTTTTAGATGTTAACATTGTGCCCACTTATTTTATATGCTTCTTGTTAAGAAATAAATTATAGCAGAGACTTTTGAAGCCTCTGTGGACCCTCCCCACTTCCCTCTCCAGAGATAATTGCCATCCTGAATTTTGATTTTGGCATTTGCATTTTTAGTTTTTAAATTTTACTTGAGTATAGTTGACACACAGTGTTACATTGGTTTCAGGTGTATAGCGTAGTGATTCAACTTCTCTATATTATGCTGTGCTCCCCAATATAGCTACCATCTGTCATCCTACAACACTATTACAGTATCATTGGTTTTGTCATTCTATGTTTTTATTCTTTCACTGAGTGTGTATAAGTCTAAGAAAATGTAGCTTGTTCTGATTTTAAAATTTTTACATAAATGGAGTCACCCAGTATGAATCATTCCACAACTTGCTTTTTCTCACTGAGCTTCAGGTTTCTGAGATGTAGCCTTCTTAATCCTTGCAACTTTGGTCCCCATTTTCCCTAATATATGATGTACCACCCAATGTAGGGTCCCCCATTTATTTATCAGCCTTCTTGATGGACATTGAAATGGTTCCCAGAGTCTTGTCATTTGAACAGTAGATATTCTCATAAGGTTGTCCTTTGCACATATGTGAGTTTTCTTCTCAGATGCCCCCACAGGAGTGGAATTTCTGGGTCATAGAGTATGTACATTCAATGTTTTAAAGTTATTTAACTTTCTTATAAAAGCAGTGTTGCTCTAGACATGATGGAAACACGTACTTGTAGAGAATGGAAACACATTCTTGTAGGAAAATAACAATGGCTAACATTTCCTGAGTACTTCTTACTGTGCTTTAGATCATCTGTCATTCTTCTCAACAACCGAGGAGGTAGGAACTGCCAGTCTCATTTTATTGACAAGGACACTGAGGCTCATAGAGGCTAAAGAACCTTCCCAAGTGTCTCTAACAAGTGATTGCTGAGCTGCAGTTTGCGACCAGGGTTATCTGCTTTCAAAACTCTTAAGGTCACATTGCCCGAGGCATGTCACATCAGTCCAAGCCACATCATACTCAATTTATTCACAGCTAAGGGGGGTTCTCTGGAAGGAGAGTCACAATCATATGTGCAATTTAGAGAGGTCACTATGGGATAGGTCCCCACGGACAGATCCCCTCCCCACACCCCTGACAGAGCTCCTCCTGAATGGTGAAGCAGGGGGAAAAGCCAACTCTGGCTCCAGTCTGCTCCCTGAGTGACCTTCTTGCACTGCTTCCTTGACTGCCTCAGTGGGGATGGAGAGGTCCCCCTGCTTTATTCAGCTCTCTGCATCAGGTGTCTTCCAGACAGACTGAAGCAGGGAAGGGGAAGGGAAGGGGAGAGTGGAATGACTCCAGACTGCCTGATACCCCTTCACCCCCTCCAGCTCCCTTCTCACTCCAGCTTCAAGCCTCCCTCCCCTCCAGTGCCAAAGCTCCTGGCACTGGTCACCAGCCCTGCCCCATGCTCCATCCAGCTCAGTGGCACCCCCGGGCCTTGGGTTCTTCAAGGAACAGTGGAAAGGCCATCAACCCCTCAGGAGCTCAATAATGTATTAACCTGGATGTCAAGGTGGCTTGGAGCAGAAGGGCCTTGAAGGCACAGGACAGCCTGCAGAGAAGTAGAGACTGCAGTTACAGCCAGGGGAGGAGAAAGGTTTGGCAAGCTTGCTTTTTTGTGGAAATTTTTCTGTCTTCTTGCTAGGTTCCTATCTGTATTATCTTTATCTCCTTATCTGTCAGATGCAGATCAGCATTGCCTGCCTCTGGACTGGTGGAAGGATTGAATGAAGTAAGGCAGTCATCGGTTTAGAACTTGAAGTGATATTCTCATGGTGATGAAGGGGTGGTTATTAATGCCATCATTAAGTCAAATGGAGCCAATGTCCCCAGCCAGCCAGGACCCCTGCACCTCACCCCTCCACTTAGCAGGCCTTCCAGAGCCTATCTTGCCACCTCGCCCCTACGGCTTGTGCCTCTTTGTCGCTATGGTATCATGACTCTAGCTCCTTGCTCAACCTTTTTCCTCTTCTTGGACTTCTTTCTCCATCTTGTCCTCAGTTCAGTGCCATCTTTTCCAGAAAGCTTTCTCAAGTGCCCCATCTGCACTTCTGGGCCTCCTTAGCCTTCATTGATCCCCATGATTGCAGCCCTGATGGTTCTGGTTGTCATTGCCTCTGCCTACATCTGTCACTTCTATAGACTGTGAACTCTTCAAGGACAGGGCCAGGTTTGGGCCAGAACCAGAGATTAGTGGGTGTTTGTAGGAAGAAATGAAGGAGGAAATCAACCCCAGAGCCACCCCAAAGCAGCGCCATTCTGGAGACATCACCTCAGACCCACGTCACAGCACTTGAGCAGAAGAAGTACTGGGGCAGTCAAGGGAGGGAATGCACCTCTGTGCTATTTGTCCATCTGTCTTTCTCTCCACATAGAGCAAGCAGGCAGAACATCTTTTTTGATGGGAGGCAGAGGTGGTGGTGGTGGTAGGGTATATGCAGAAATGGGAGGTAGGCTCTTGGCTCTGGAGTTGTTTGGAGATGGTCATAAGTCAGGACAATGAACTTGACTTCTTAGGGCTGAGCTGGTGGATGGGCACTTGCTCAGGCAGAAATTTGGTTAGAACCCATGCTTGGCCATGTGATCTTGGCCTGGTCACCACTCCTCTGTGCCTCATCTATAGTGAGGATAATAATCCTACCTCACGGGCTTTGTAAGGGTTCAAGGAGAGAAGGCCCAGAGTGGTAGGTGCTCACTGCCTCCTTACCCATTCATCCAACAGAATGGGCAGACTGAATGCCAGTCACTAGGCTAAGCCTTGGGCACAAAGGAAGACACTGTGCCTGTCTTATGAAGAGAGGGACAGGGACTTCTTCTGTGGGGCCTTTTTGTTTCATTGATTTCTGCTTTGATTTTTATTATTTCTCTTCTCCTGCTGGGTTTAGGCTTTCTTTGTTGTTCTTTCTTGAGCTCCTTTAGGTGTAGGGTTAGGTTGTGTATTTGAGACCTTTCCTGTTTCTTGAGAAAGGTTTGTATCACTATATATTTTCCTCTCAGGACTGCCTTTGCTGTGTCCCACAGATTTTGGACCATTGTGTTTTCATTATCATTTGTTTCCATGATTTTTTTCAATTCTTCTTTAATTTCCTGGTTGACCCATTCATTCTTTAGAAGGATGCTGTTGAGTCTCCATGTATTTGTGCTCTTTCCAAATTTTCTCTTGTGATTGAGTTCTAGCTTCAGAGCATTGTGGTCTGAAAATATGCAGGGAATGATCCCAATCTTTTGATACCGGTTGAGACCTGATTTATGACCCAGGATGTGATCTATTCTGGAGAATGTTCCATGGGCACTAGAGAAGAATATGTATTCTGTTGCTTTGGGATGGAATGTTCTGAATATATCTGTGATGTCCATCTGCTCCAGTGTGTCATTTAAGACCTTTATTTCCTTGTTGATCTTTTGCTTGGATGATCTGTCCATTTCAGTGAGGGGTGTGTTAAAGTCCCCTACTATTATTGTATTATTGTCCATGTGTTTCTTTGATTTTGTTATTAATTGGTTTATATAGTTGGCTGCTCCCATGTTAGGGGCATAGATATTTAAAATTGTTAGATCTTCTTGTTGGACAGACCCTTTGAGTATGATATAGTGTCCTTCCTCATCTCTTATTATAGTCTTTGGCTTAAAATCTAATTGATCTGATATAAGGATTGCCACCCCAGCTTTCTTCTGATGTCCATTAGCATGGTAAATTGTTTTCCATCCCCTCACTTTCAATCTGGAGGTGTCTTCGGGTCTAAAATGAGTTTCTTGTAGGCAGCATATTGATGGGTTTTGTTTTTTTATCCATTCTGAAACCCTGTGTCTTTTGATTGGGGCATTTAGCCCATTTACATTCAGGGTAACTATTGAGAGATATGAATGTAGTGCCATTGTATTGCCTGTAAGGTGATTGTTACTGTATATTTTCTCTGTTCCTTTCTGGTAATACTTTTAGGGTCTCTCTTTGCTTAGAAGACCCCTTTCAATATTTCCTGTAGAGCTGGTTTGGTGTTTACAAATTCTTTCAGTTTTTGTTTGTCCTGGAACTTTTTATCTCTCCTTCTATTTTCAATGATAACCTAGCTGGATAAAGTATTCTTGGCTGCATGTTTTTCTCATTTAGTGCTCTGAATATATCATGCCAGTTCTTTCTGGCCTGCCAGGTCTCTGTGGATAAGTCTGCTGCCAATCTAATATTTTTACATTGTATGTTACAGACTTCTTGTCCCGTTCTGCTTTCAGGATTTTCTCTTTGTCGCTAAGACTTGTAAATTTTACTATTAGATGACGGGGTGTGGACCTATTCCTATTGATTTTGAGGGGGGTTCTCTGCACCTCCTGGATTTTGATGCTTGTTCCCTTTGCTATATTAGGGAAATTCTCTACAATAATTCTCTCCAATATACCTTCTGCTCCTCTCTCTCTTCTTCTTCTGGAATCCCAATTATTCTAATGTTGTTTCATCTTATGGTATCACTTATCTCTCGAATTCTCCTCTCGTGGTCCAGTAGTTGTTTGTCTCTCTTTTGGTCAGCTTCTTTATTCTCTGTCATTTGGTCTTCTATATCACTAATTCTGTCTTCTGCCTCATTTATCCTAGCAGTAAGAGCCTCCATTTTTTATTGTACCTCATTAATAGCTTTTTCGATTTCAACTTGGTTAGATTTTAGTTCTTTTATTTCTCCAGAAAGGGCTTTTATTTCTCCGGACAGGGTTTCTCTAATATCTTCCATGCTTTTTTTGAGCCCGGCTAGAACCTTGAGAATCATCGTCCTGAATTCCAGATCTGACATATTACCAATGTCTGTATTGATTAGATCCCTAGCCTTCGGTACTGCCTCCTGTTCTTTTTTTTGTGGTGAGTTTTTCCGCCTTGTCATTTTGTCCAGATAAGAATATATGAAGGAGCAAATGTAATACTAAAAGGGTGGCAAAGACCCCAGGAAGATGTGCTTTAACCAAATCAGAAGAGACCCCAAATCGTGGGGGAGGGGGAGAAAGGGGGTAAAACGTTCAAAAAAGAGAAAAAAAATTAAAAAAAAAAGAGAACACAAATAAAGAAAAAAAATATAAAAAAAGGAAAAATATATATTAGACTGGTGACTAGAACAGGGTCACCCACTTAATTTTGGGAGTATTTTGGTCTCTTAGAAGAAACTACCTTCAAACATTTTAAAGAATGAAAAACATATATAAGGGTAAACACAATGAAGGGATGAAATATGACTATAAAGATGAAAAAAAATTTTTTTTTCTAACAAAGGAGTTGATAAGGTAGGTTGGTAGGGAGAATAAAATAAAAAAAAAAAAAATGGAGAGAACTTTCTTGGGCTGGAGACTAGATCAAGCCCGGTACCAGATTTGGGGTGTATTTTGATCTATTAGAAGAAGTTGTACCCCAAATTTTTTAAAAGAAAACAAAACCCTATGTGTGTACAAAGAGTAAAGTTAGACACAGTGAAGGATAAAATATGACTATAATAATAAAGGTTCAAAAAAGATTTTTTTTAAGAAAGTTATTAAGATAAACTAGTTAAAAAACGTTAAAAGAAGAAAGGGTAGAAGTTAAAAAAATTAGCAGAAGAGAAAAAAAAATTTTTTTAATTAATTTTGCAAGACTAAAGATTCATGGGGAGAAAGCCAAGAATTCCATGCTTTGCTTTCTCCTTCTCTGGAATTCGCTGTTCTCCTTGTTAAGTGAACTTGGTCTTGGCTGGATTTCTTGTTGATCTTCTGGGGGAGGGGCCTGTTGTAGTGATTTTCAAGTGTCTCTGCCCCAGGCGGAATTGCACCGCCCTTACCAGGGGCCGGGCTAAGTAATTCTCTCAGGTTCGCTTTCGGGGGCTTTTGTTCCCTAAACGCTTTCCGTAGAGTTCCAGAGGACAGGAATGAAAATGGTGGCCTCCCAATCTCTGGCTCGGAGGAGCTGAGAGCTCGGGGCCCCAGTCTTCAGTGCACCTTCAGAGAAAAGCGCTTAATCACTCCTGTCTCCCTAGCCTCCAGCCGCGCTTGGAGAAAATCGCAGCAATCACTCCTGTCTCACTGGCCTCTGGCTGCACTCCAAGGTCGCCCAGCCTGTGACCAAGCGTCTCTGTCTCTGGCACAGAGGTGGCACAGAGTCCCACCTGGAGTCTCCAAACCCCACAGATCCCTGGACTCTCCCAGGTCAGAGTCTCCCCAGATCTTGTGGGGAGCCCACGCACAGAGCACCGGCCCGTGTCACAGATTATGGTTCTAGGTAACACCGAGTTGAGAGTTCACTCCTCTGCTCTGTTTCCAGCCAGCTTCCCCGCTCTAATACCTGTGAACTCTGCAACACTCAGACACCCCCGATCCTTCTGTGACCCCGCGGGACCTGAGTCCACGCTGTCCCCGTGAGGTCTTCACCCCAGTTTAGCCTCTGGAGCGATGTCCCTCCATGGAGCAGGCTTGTAAAAGTCCTGATTTTGTGCTCCGTTGTTCCGCCGCTTGCCGAGAGCCGGCCTCTCCCCCCGGGGTCTATCTTCCCGTCGCGTTGGATTCACTTCTCCGCTGGTCCTACCTTTTAGAAAGTGGTTGATTTTCTGTTTCTAGAATTGTTGCTCTTCTTCTCTTCGATTTCCATTGGATTCGTAGTTGTTTGGAACGGTTTGATAGGCTATCTGTCTGATCTCCTGCTGCCTGATGTCATCAGCCTGCTACTTCTCCACTATCTTGACTCCTCCCCCTGTGGGGCCTTTTTAGCCATAGAAAGAAACTTGTTCTTTATTCTAAGAGTAATAGGAATCCAGTGAAGATTTCAAGTTCAGAAGTGACATGGTCCGATTTGGGTTTTAAACAGATAACTTTGGCTGTTATGAGAAGGATGGGTTAGAGGGAATAATGCTTCCAGCATTCTCCCTTATAAAAACTATCAAGAGGCTGCATGGGTTACTCCAAACATCCTTTAAAATACATTCCTGAACTCCCACAGAATTAAGAGAAATCCTCTCAAGCCAAGAATAAAAAGGAAGCTGAAATCAAGCTGATAAATGAAATGAAGGTATTGACAAATTCACAACCTTGAGTTTTAACGACCTCTCAAGGGATGATAAGTAAGGACTTAGGCCTACCCAGTGACTGTGAGGAGTTGAAACCTAGACCCCCTACCATCACCACATGAATCTAGGACCTTCAAAGGGCTACCCCTCAGCAAATAGAGTCGCTGGCTGGAAAGAAATAGCCACCCTCCCCCAAAAAGGGGGATGACAGGTCTGGTGGAGAAAATTATAAATACGAATCTGCCCTTACACAAATTTTGGGTTTGAAGACATACTCCCTTTGTTGTCCTGGAAATACTAACCCAAAAAAGTAACTTAAGTATCATTGGATGGTAGCATCCCAGGGAATTTGGCCAAAGTAAGTGAAAATCCTCTCTGGAGGAATAGATTCTTCTCCTAAGATCCCTTTGGGATCAGCCAAATAGGAGCTCCTGGTAAAATTACAGAACACACAAGGAAAGAAGTCACTGTGAGCAATAGACACCCAAATCAAGAAACAACAGAATTTGTTTCCCTGAGCATCTAAGATGCTGGAATTATGAGATCTAGAATAGAACTATTTTATAAACATGTAAAGAAATCAAAGATGGACTTGAAACAACAAGCAGGGAACTAAATACTGTCCCAAACGACCAAATGTATCTGAAGAGGAAGCAAGTAAAATTTTTGGAAATGGGAAAGATAATCATTGAAATTAAAAACTCAGGAAAAGTAGCAGATTAGACACACCTCAAGAGAATTAGTGAAATGGAAGTTCTGAAAAATTACTTAGAATTTCACAGAGTCAAAGAGATGGCAAACAAGAGCATTAAGAGACTTGAAATACTGAGCAAATGGTCCAACAGAGAAGAAGAGAGAAGGGGTAGGAGGGGTGAGAGTAGAAAGGGTGGTCTTCCATCAGACCTGGGTGGAGGTCGGCACACTGGAGCAACCCGGGCTCAGAAGGGGATGGCTTAAGTGATGTTTGGGAGGCAGAGCTGGCAGAGTTCAGGGAGGGGGTAGCAGGGCAGCCTGGGAAAGGGATGTGTCAGGGCTGACTATCAGATTTCTGGCCTGAGAAACTGGGTAGAGGGGTGTCATTTATTAAGGTGGCAAACACTGGGGGAGAACAGATTTGGGAAAGTGAACAAGAGTTCAGTTTTGAACAAGACTCGTGTTTTGATTTGCCGGGATGATCTGCTTCTGCATCACAGAGGAAGAGACATTAGAGCTGGGCCCCAAGGTATGTGTAGACATTTACCTGGTGGAAAGGGACTCTCTCTCAACTAGCTTTTGGGGGAAAGGATCTCCCTTCAGTCAGGTCATCAAGGTGTCTTTTGGAATCTTCTCTCAAAAGAAACTCCTTGAGAAAAGACATCTTCAAGACCATCCTCAAGAGAGGATTTTTGGGATCTCCTACTTGAATTTCTCATTTTTCGGATGGGGAAGCCGAGACCCAGAAAGGTCAAGGATTTGTTTTCCTAATCTGAGATTCCTCATTCTTTCTTTCCTTTTTTTTTTTTCCATTCGCTTAACGGATACTTATCAAAAGCCCACTTTGTACCAGATACTAGATACTGGGGATACAGCAGTGAACAAAACAAGGATTTCTGCCCTCAGGAAGCTTACTTTTAGTGGAAGAAGACAGACAATAAGCACAACACAAGTAAAAATAAATAAATAAATACAAATAAGAGAGAGAGAGAGAGAGTGTGTGTGTGTGTGTATGTGAGTGATAAAAGCTATAGAGAAGTTTAAGGACTAAAAGATGGTAGGGGCGACTGAAATGTCACTGGGAAGGTGATCCTTGAGGATAAAGGGCCCTGGACAGGCCGTACAGTCTGCTGCACACTACAGCCCATTGTGACAGTGTTTCTGGAGTTCTAGAGTGCAGGCCCAAGGTGGGCAGGAGAAGTCCTGAAGAAGGAGGAGGTGAAAAAGGACTGAAGTGGGATTTAGTGGGTGGGCTGTGCCCCCCTGTGAGGACAGAAAATCCTGATGGGTCAGAAGGGCCATAAAGACTCCCTTTACTCTTGTGAGGGGTAAGATAAATTTGTTCCTGAGGCTTCCTTGCCCTCCGTCCTCTGCTCCTCCCCAAACCCCTCAACCAAATCTCAGATGATGCCCCCATTCTGCTGTCCTCCCACCTTTGGGAACACTTAGAGGTGGGTCCAAATTGTCTTTGTGTCCCAGTATAGAGTGGGCAGCCTGGAAGAGCTTGTGGCAGGCACCCAAGGTCCACAGGGAGGTCGCATGGGCCCTGTGGGGCTCCGTTCCAGCCTGGAGGGGGTTTGAGGTCTTCTGGTCACTTTCTGTCTCTCCCAGCAGGACTTCTGTGAGCAGCCTCCATGAGGCCCTGGACCAGTGCATGATTGCCTTGGACCTCTTCCTCACCAACCAGTTCTCAGAAGCACTCAGCTACCTCAAGCCCAGGTGAGGCTTACACCTAGGTTGTGGGTGGAGGTCCGGTGTGTGTGTGTGTGTGTGTATCTGTGCATGTGCATGAGCACACTCTAGAGCCCACATGTAGTGGAGGGAGGGGGGCAGGGCGGTGTCTGGTCATGGAGAACCAGAGGTCTTATATAAGAGGAACCCCATGTAAATGACTGCCTTCAGCCTTCTGGGTCACTGTGACCCTCCAAGAGACCCATAAAAGTAGGGGCTCAGGCTCCCCATTCTATAACCCTGAGCAGCTAGGCCTTCCCCAAGGTCATTGTGACTTCCTTCCTTTTAGGTTCTTGTGGCCTCTTCCACTTTGATTTCTTGTTCCCACTGAATTCAGTCGGGAGTTCTCCCCTGTCAGCTCTAACAACAGCTGCTTTTCCTCATTTTTCCCCAGAGCACGAAAGATTTGAGTTGCCTTTACTCAAGCCCTTCAGGGTAATAATGTTGGTTAATCATTTATCCATTTCTTCCAGTGTTTACTGCCTTCTTTCTAAACAATATGCTTATACTACTCTTCCTTTATCACTTTTTTCAGTTTTTTTTTTAAGAATTTATTTATTTGTCAGAGAGAGAGTGAGCACATGTGAGTGCACAAGCAGTGGGGAGCAAAAGGCTGAGGGAGAAGTAGGCTCCCCCTCGGGACTTGATCCCAGGACCCTGGGATCATGACCTGAGCCACCCAGGCACTCATCCCTCCCAGTATTTTTTGAAGACTCCCCAGCTCCACTTCCCTTCTGGTCGTTACCTGTCCCTATGCAGGTTCCTCCCTGCCACCTCCCCTCACACCTTCCTCACCCTCTCCCCACAGCCCTCTTGTGTTGAAGGGCTGCCTCACCCTCCTTCATCTCAAGAGGATGCTCTACCAGAAGTTCCACAACTCAGGCCAGACAACTCAGGCCCCAAAGAGGAAATGCTTGCCCTGAATGAAAAGAGGCACTAGGGAGAGACCAGTTTTTCCATGAGGCTTCCTTTTAATGTCATACTTAAGGCAGTGAAGCTGCCCCTTATCTTAGCCCCTACTCCATTCCAGAAAAGAAGTTTTCCTTTCTTTTCCAATTTAAGAGAGTTCTCTCCAAACAGTAGATGTTAACACATTCCCCACCCACATCCCCATTTTGACAAGCAAAAAATATTTCAAGAAATTACCAGATACTGGGGGTTGGTGGGGGAAGGGAAAAATATCTCCCCATCTTTATTAAGAACCACTGGTCTAGGGGAAATAATTCTTGCTAAAAAAATGGCCTCCCCTCCCCATTTATACCCACTGAAGCTTCAAAAGATGTTGGGCTCCAGTTTCATTCACTGTTCTGCATTGTGCATGCAGTGTCTCTTTTAATAGTTCTCCATACTTTGTTCTCAGGAAGTAATTGACCATCAAGTTCCACCCCTCATCACCCCAAATGCCTGGGCATTTGTTTTCTGTGTTTGTCACTTCTTTGAGTAGCTTCCAGTTCATTTTACTTTGCTGTGGGTAGAGGAGGGAAGGGCTGGAGGCCACAAGGCTTAGCTGACCTCCTCATGGCCAAGGAATCCCAGGTCCCAACATCCTGCTCTTCTGATGGCTCCACAATTTGACAGCTGGCCTGGGCCTAGAAGGTGGGACTCCAGTGGACATCATCTCCTGGAGCTGGATTTCCCTCAGAGGTGAGGGGGCTCTTACTCTCAGGGGTCAGGATTCTATACGCCAACAAGAACTTATGGATTGTAAACTAAACTTGGGGTGTCTGAGGTTTGGGGATACCACATTGCACTTCACAGATATCACATTTGTTACAAATGGAAGGTTTGCATCAACTCTGCATCAGGCAAGTCTATTGGCACCATTTTTCCAACAGAATTTACTCACTTTGTTTCTGTGTCACATTCTGGTAATTTTTGCAGTATTTCAAACTTTCCCATTATTATTACATTTATTATGGTGATCTGTGATCACTGACCTTTGGTGTGACTATCGTAATTGTTTTGGGCCACCACCATATAAGACAATGAACTTAATTGATAAATGTTGTGTACATTCTGACTGGTCCACTGACCAGCCGTTCCCCCCCTCTCTCCTTCTCCTTGGGCCTCCCTAGTCCCTGAGAGACAACAATATTGAAATTAGGCCAATTAATAAGCCTACTGTGGCCCCTGAGTGTTCAGGTGAGAAGAAGAACTGCTCATCTCTCCCTTTAAATCAAAAGCTGGAGATGACTAAACTTAGTGAGGAAGGCATGTCAAAAGCCAAGAGAGACTGAAGCGAAGAGAGGGGCGAGGCCTCTTGCACCAAACAGCCAAGTTGTGAAAGTGAAGGAAGAGTTCCTGAAGGAAACTGAGAGCGCTGCTCCAGGGAACACACGGATGATAAGAAAGTGGAACAACCTTACTGCTGACGTGGAGAAAGGGTGAGCGGCCTGGATAGAAGAGCAAACCAGCCACCATGTCCTCATCAGCCAAAGCCTGACCCTGAGCAAGGCCCGAGCTCTCCTCTGTTCTGTGAAGGCTGAGAGAGGTGAGGAAGCTGCAGAAGGAAAGCAGCAGAGGTGGGTTCTTGAGGTTTAGGGAAAGAAGCCGCCTCCATAATGTAGAAGTACAGGATGAAGCCCGCCAGCGCCAGTGCAGACGCCGCAGCAGGTCTTCTGGAAGCTCGGCTCGGATAATTTGTGAAGGTGGATGCGCTAAACAACAGGTGTTCAGTGTAGATTGTCGGGAGAAGATACCGTGTGAGACATCCAGCTGCAGAGCAGTCAGTGCCTGGCTTCAAAGCCTCAAAGGGCAGGCTGACTCATGTTAGGAGCTAATGCAGCTGTTGACTTCAAGGTGAAGTTGTGCTTCTTTAGCATCTTGAAAATTCTGGAGCTCTTAAGAATTACGCTAAATCTATTCTTCCTGTGCTCTTTAAGTTGAACAACAAAGCATGTCGGTTTACAACGTGGTTTACTGAATTTTTTTTTAAATATTTTATTTGTCAGAGAGAGAGAGTGCATAAGCAGGGAGAGCAGAAGGCAGAGGGAGAAGCAGGCTCCCCGCTGAGCAAGGAGCCCAATGCAGGACTCGATCCCAGGACCCTGGGATCATGACCTGAGCCGAAGGCAGCGGCTTAATAGACTGAGCCACCCAGGTATCCCTGGAGTCAATCTTCTCAAATGCTGTTGCTGCTTTATCAACTAAGTTTATGTAATATTGCAAATCCTTTGTTGTCATTTCAACATCTTCACAACATCTTCACCAGGAGTGGATTCCATCTCAAGAAACCACCTTCTTTGGGGTGCCTGGGTGGCTCAGTGGGTTAAGTGTCTGCCTTCGGCTCAGGTCATGATCTCCAGGGTCCTGGGATCCAGTCCTGCATTGGGCTCTTACTCAGTGGGGAGCCTGCTTCTCCCTCTGCCTTCTGCTCTCCCTGCTTGTGTGCTCTCTCTCTCTCTTTCTCGGACAAATCAATAAATAATCTTTGAAAAAAAAAAAAGAAAAAGAAATTGCCATAGCTAACCCATCCTTCTACAACCACCACCCTCATCAATCAGAAGGCAAGATCCTTCACCAGCAAAAATATTACAGCTCGCTGATATGTCAGATGCCGGTTGGCATTTTATAGCAATAAAGTATTTTTTGATTAAGATATGTATTTTTTTAGACATCATGCTGTTACACACTCTGGACATAATGCTATTGCAGGCTTAATTAAACTTCTGTGTGCACAGGGAAACCAAAAATTCATTTCACTTGCTTCACTGCAGTACTGGCTTTATTGCAGTGGTCTGGAACGACATCTGCAGAATACCGCATGTATGCCTGTACCACAAATCTCAGTCCAGGGCACAGCTGAGGGGCTTCCAGGGTGGGCTGGGGAGGAGCCAGGATTCCCAGCTGCAGGTGCATGTTTTGACATTGGGCCTCAAATGAGAAATTCCACTTTGCCCACCAGCTCCCCAGGTGGGGCTGTCCCTCCTGGACCCAGCACCAGACTGAGATAGCCTCACTGGGGTGGGGAGAAGATGGGGAGGGGCTTGAGAACTGGGGAGGCCTGGAGTAGGAAGGGATTATCGGGGGCGGGGTGGCTCTGAGTACTGCCAGGGAAACATCTCCTGAAGGAGAAAGTTTCTGTCTGGCAGTGACCCTTGACCCCAGCAGATAGAGAAAAACTCACATTTATTGAGCATCAGTGATGTGGCCCTTATTGTATCCATTTTACAGAGGAGAAGCTTCAGGCTCAGAGAGGTTTAAGATTTCACCAGGATCACACAGCTGGTCACTGGCAAAGCCAAGATTCAACCTGTGTTTCAGGGACTCTGTAGCCTGAGTTCTGTCCCCACTTCAGGCTGTGGCCTCCTTCCACAAGCCACTAGTGGCCTTCAGATTAAGCATTTCTAGCAAAGATCTGGAAGGTATCCTGACAGCTGCCAGAACTGGTAAGGGGCGGACCAGCCTTTGATTTCCTTTAAAAACCTTTGACTCCCCAGGATAATATCACCTGGGAGGGGGTCAGTCACCCAGAAGTTAAAAAGCACATAATTTACAAAGGGTTTTTAATTTTACAGAGCTTTATGAATGAGAAAGATATGAAAATAGATAAAGTCGCATGATTTTACAATAGAAGAGTCTATAAACCTTAGTCATCTCTTTCCTCTGAAGTTTCCAGCATAAGCACTGCACTGAGGAGTTTTTTAAATAATTAACGAGGGGGTTAGTGAAGGGAGAGAAAATTGCTGTGGCACCTACTGTGCAACAAACAGGAGTAATCCCTAGCCAGTCCCATAGGAACCTGGACAGGCCTGTGTTCTTGCCCCATTTTCCAGAAGTATAAATCAAGACTCAGACATGTTGTGACTTCCCCAAGTGCAGACAGGGGCCTGCATTTTTCTTGTCCCTCCTTGCCTGGTTCTCTTTCCATTTGTTAGACTAAATGCCACTCCTCGCTCCCCCATCTTCTACCATATACTTTTCAGTTGAGGTCTGGGTCGTGGAGAAGCAGGATGGCAGGAGCAAAAGTCTTCCCAAGGCTGGCTCACTAGACCCTGTTGCAGTGGTGCTGAGGACAGAGATGCCTTCCACACAAGCTCTGTCCTTGAGGCATCCGCAGTTCAGTCTGAGGGGAGAGCTGAGCCTCTGCTGATATAAACTCAGTATGACCTATGCCTCATTATAGATACATGCTCCCTGAGGAAGGAGACCCAATGCCCAGTGGCCCTGGAGGCAGTTGACAGATGAGTTGGGGTTTGGGGGCGAGGAAAGAGCATTTCAGGTTGAGGGAACAGCATGCACATAAGGCCAAGAGGAGGGAAAGGGTAGGAATTTCTTGAGAGCACGTGTGTCTCAGTGTGGCAAGGGAAACAGTCTGGAATGTTGACCAGGCCTTGGGGCAGAAGTGACAAGAGGGCTGGGTTGGAAAGGTGGGCAGGACCTGTGCTGTGTGGAGCCTTGGGCATTACCACATGGGACTTGAAAGCCATGTGACAAGTTAGGCAGTCAGTGGTGTGGTCAGATGATGGGATCGGGAGAGGCGGGGAGGGGGGGTGCAGCCTGTGGGGCCCAGGGAACGAGGAACAAGGGCAGGGCGGGGAATAAGAGTTTGAGGAGAGAAGGGATTTGGGCTGTGCTCTGGGAGGTGGGGCAGAAGGCGAGAGGCAGGCCCTGGGAGCACGCCCTCAGGCCAACCTGCTGCTAAAGCCCTTCTTGAGTCCTTACCACAGCCTTACTTCTGCCATCCCATTAGAATAGATGAGAAACTAAGGCTCAGAGTTGGAAAGTCACTTGGTGCCACTCAGCAAGAAGGAGAGGAGGTGGGGTCTGAGGCCTTTTGAGCAGCAATGGAAGGGTCAGACCTTGGGAGAGTCTCTTCCTGTCCTCAGGTCCCTGTTTCCCCACCATGCCGGGTTGGGAGGTAATGGTGGTGACCAACACAGGCTGGCTACCTCTGGAGTTCTGGGAGTTAGTGCTCTCATGTCTCTTCTCTCTGGCAGAACCAAGGAAAGCATGTACCACTCGCTGACATATGCCACCATCCTGGAGATGCAGGCCATGATGACTTTTGACCCTCAGGACATCGTGCTGGCTGGCAACATGATGAAGGAGGCACAGATGCTGTGTCAGAGGTCAGGGCCATGGGGGCGGGCAGGGATGAGGTATTGTGAAGGCTGTCCTTCTGTTACCTTGGCCTGTCCCAGTTCCTCAAATGCCACTATTAATGATGCTCCTTCTGGCTAAGAAGATGTGTCCCCAAGTGCTAGGAGCTGTCCCCTCAGTTCTGCTTCAGGAGCCCTGTTGTCTGAGCCAGTCTCTAAGCAGCTTGTGGGGGCCAGGCCTGATTTCATGGAGATAAATTCTGGCTCTGTCAGCTTTTTGATCTTGGGCAAGTCTATCTGGATTCAACTTTCTTCATATGTAAAATAGGTATAAAGATAGGGCCTTTGTGGGGACTGAATGAAGTCACTGGTCACAGGACCTGGTGCATGATGGGTGTTCAGTACACAGAAACTGCTTGAATGAATGAATGGCTGAATGGACCCTCAGTGTTCGTGTACAGGTAGTATCGTCTTTCATTGGGCACACACACGTGCTTGCCCTTGGCTAGCTGCTGTGCTGGGCACAGGCCACCCAGGCAAGCATCAGACCTGGCCCCTTGGGGGAGCTGGCTGGTCTGGGAGAAGGTGCCAACAGTGACCTTCCAGCCTGATGCAGGGAAGTGGGGGACTGTGGGGATCTTGCCAGAGGAGTAGGAAAGGTTTTCTGGAAGAGGCGATGCTGGAGCTCAGTTCTGAGGGGTAATGAGGAACTGGCTGGGGCTGAGGAAGTAGGGAAGGGGCTCCAAGTAAGGGTAACAGCAGAAGAAAGTGTGTGAGAAAGCCTGGACTTGGTTCAGTGTGTATGGAGTCCCATGGGAATGATGGCGGATGCATCTGAGCCCACCCTGGCCCCTTGTTCACCCTCACTGAATGACTTGAGGCCCCTCTTTCCTCTTCAGGCACCGGAAGAAGTCCTCTGTAACAGACTCCTTTAGCAACCTGGTGCATCGCCCAACGATGGACCAGTTCACAGAAGGTATGGCATCTGAGTGTCCTCTCACCATGATCGTCCTGTTCCAGGCCCAGGGAGGGATGGGAAGGGGCACTTAACCTCCCAGTTTCACCGAAGGGGCCAGGCCCTGGCTTTGGTGCTGGAACACCCATGGGTCAGACCTGGGGCCTTTGGAGAAGTTGCTCTCAGGTGAGAAGGGGAGGTCAGGGTGGTGGTGGGGTGGGGGACTTACTTACCTGATGGCATTACCTGCTGAGGACCCAGAAGTTGGGGAAAGAAAACACTGTCACAAGGTCCATGCGCTTTTGCCCTTCATGCCAGGGTGGGCTTAGAATTGTGTGTGCACTTAGGTTTACTGGCCTAGTGATCACAGTGATGCCCCAGCGGGGAATGTGGTTTTGGAGGCTGGCCCACTGGGATGAGACAGCTGAAAGCAGTGGAAGAGATGGTCTGGGCCACCAGGGCCTGTGTGCCGTGACTGTGGCAGACCTGGCGGTAGTAGTGGCCAGCGGTGAGTAGTGGGGGGCTCTTTCGTGCAGGAGCAAATGGCCTTCACCACCCTCAAGAGTCCTTGAAGTTTCTAGCACAGAACAATGAATATGACAATGCCACTCCCTCCTTCATGCCTTCCAGAGCTCCCTGATGCCCATGGGCCAAATCTGTAGTACTCCACCAGTGTTCATGCCCTTTGCAGCCAGACTGCTGTCTCTCATCTTTACCTGTCCCCTAAGTCTCTCCCTACTCACCCCATTTCAACCTTCTGTGCTTGGCTGTCCCCAAACATTAGAGTTTTTGCTTCTCTCAGGCCTCTGCCTTGAAAGCTCTTCCTGCCTCATGCTTCCATTCCTTTTCACTCAGAGGGCCTGACTAGAACGTCCTTTCTTCTGGAAGTCTCCCCTGTCTCCCTGGGCTGCTCTTTCCCTCCTTCTACAGCCTGTGGGCTTCCATGGATCAGGATCTTCTCCGTTTACCCATTCATACCAGCACTTTGTCCTGCCTAGCCCCACAGGCACCTGCAGTGGTGCTTGGAAAACAAGAGAAGGAAGCTAAGGGCCCTGCGCTGACACCCTGGGTAGTAGGCTGGGGAACCAGGTGGAAATTGGGGTTAGTGTGGGGTAATTCTGGACAGTGATAAAAGCTCTGGAGGAGCCAGGACACCCCCCCCCACCTGTCCAATGGGTGGAGGGGGAGGGCCTGACTCAAGCTCCCTTTGCCTTCTGGGAAGTAGGGTGGGGAGGATTTGGCCCATGCTGCCTGCCCACAGTCCCAGGAGGCCTCAGGGCTTTGGTTTTCTCCTTGCAGAGGAAATCCATGCTGAGGTCTGCTATGCAGAGTGCCTGCTGCAGAGAGCAGCTCTGACCTTCCTGCAGGTAGGAACCCTCTCCTTGTACAAACGGCCTGGGGATTTCAGATCCGTCACCATCTCCAAGCTGGAAGTGGCTATAGCAGCCATAGCCAGTCTCCTTGTGGTTCAGGAGAGGACCGAGGTTCGGTCACCTCAGCCCTGCCAGCCCTGGCCAGGCTCATGGGCAGCGGTGATGGGCTTTACCCCTCCACACTGAGCACACGTGTTCCCACCCACTACTAGGATGTGCTCCCACCTCAGGACTGCTGTTTTCCTCCTGAGGGCCCTGTGGGGTGACAGGCATTCCCACAAATCCTGCTTTATGGTTGGTTCATTCAACAAGCAAGTTTGAATGGATCAAACTTGACTGTATGATATACCAGGCTTTGCATGTCCATTTTACTATGTGGTTTTATATACCTTTCACCGGATGCATGGTGGTTGTTATGTAAGCGTACTTATATTAAGAAATCTTCACCTCACTGGCCTGTGAAGGGGAGGCTTAGAGAGGAGGAGCCATTTTCACAGGGTCACCTGATTAGCAACAGCCAGGGCTGGGGTTTGAACAAAGGGCTGGACTCGGGAGCCTGGGGTCCTCACCACACAGTGGTGATTAGGAGAGCCGTCACCTAATGATCTCACCAGAAAGCCTGGGTTAGAACATATAATCATCATGTGAATGTGGGTATTGGGGTAGAGAGGCATATATGGATTTTATTATTAGGATACTATTTATTTTTGTTAGCTTTTGTTCTTTTTGTACCTCCGGTAATTAGAATTAGATTAATCCTAGTCCTCATTAGGATTACTGTTAATAATTGCATTGTGAGTGGCCTTCTATTTATTGTGTATTCTATTACACATAATAAATAAATGCCCATGGTTTCCCCCACCCAACCAGAGGACAGAACACAGCTAGCGAGTCCCCTGACCCTCTGGGCTCCTCTCCACCCTGTCCCCTGCCTCCCTTCATGGGGAAACCACTGCCTAGAGTTTTGTTGATCATCCCCCACCTTATTTTTTTAAAAATAGTTTTCTCAGCTTCCTCTTCATGTCTTAGCAGCATATTGTTGTGTTTTAGTTGGCTTCAAGCTTCTTAAGCCCTCAGGCTGTGTGGGACTTGCTTTCTTTACTCACTCAACCGTATGTGGTTGTATAATATTCCCTTCTATGGATATAGCAGTCTGTTTATCCATTCTCCTGCTGAAGGCCATTTGGGTTGTTTGTAGTTACTGGCGGCTATAAACACTGGTGCCATGAATGTTCTGGAAGGTGACTTCCGTAGCCCATGTTCGCATTTCTCTTGGGCATACCCCCAGGAATGGAACTACAGATGGGCTGTGGGTCGTGGTGCTTTAAATTATGGATGTGGTAAATAGCTGCTTGTTGTAAAAAAAAAAAAAAAAAAAAA
>RCUC01139946.1:0-49380 GCA_003697995.1 Taxidea taxus jeffersonii
CTATCGCTATTTGCAGATGATATGATACTATATGTGGAAAACCCAAAAGTCTCCACTCCAAAACTGCTAGAGCTTGTACAAGAATTCAGTAAAGTGTCAGGATATAAAATCAATGCACAGAAATCAGTTGCATTTCTTTACCCTAGTTGTTTTATAGCAGATATCTGCTTCTTTGTCTCTATTTTAGGAGATTGGAAACTTTAAAAATATCTAAGTTGATTCTATGAAGCTTGTAATCTTATATTTTGGATACTGGAGAGATTTCTTTTTTCTTGCTTTTTCCAACAAAAGAATGGTTACTCCTTCTCACATAAGCTTGGGGGCATTGCCTCCTCCAATTTAAAAACAAAGTCAGGTGCCTGGGTGGCTCAGTGGGTTAAGCCTCTGCCTTCCGCTCAGGTCATTGATCTCAAGGTCCTGGGATCCAGGCCCACATAGGGCTCTCTGCTCAGCAGGGAACCTGCTTCTCTCTCTTTCTCTCTCTCTCTCTCTGCCTGCCTCTCTGCCTACTTGTGATTTCTTGCTCTGTCAAATAAATAAATAAAATCTTTAAAATAAAATAAAAACAATGAGTCTGTGTCAATTACAGCAGTGTCTTTGTCAATATTAGATCAGATTTGCTCATCTCCACCTCTGGAGCAATGCCCTGATTACCATACATGGGGGAAATCCTCAAAACTGCCTCAGTTCACCACCGCCCAACACAGTGCTTGGGCACTTTTGCCCAATATTGGTGAGCAAACTAACTGCCTCAGAGATATTTGTCCAGATACTCAGTTTCCTGATTAACTGGAAAAACAATAAAGAGCCAAAATTTGTTAACTATTAAAATGTGTACATTTACTGGGGCGCCTGGGTGGCTCAGTGGGTTAAGCCTCTGCCTTCACCTCAGGTCATGGTCTCAGGGTCCTGGGATTGAGCCCCACATCGGGCACTCTGCTCAGCGGCGAGCCTGCTTCCCCTCTCTCTCTCTGCCTACTTGTGATCTCTCTCTCTCTGTCAAATAAATAACTAAAATCTTTTTTAAAAATGTGTACATTTACTTCCCAAAATATTGCAGAATGATTCCATCAGAAACATCTGCACCTTTTCTTCCCCTCAAAATCAGAGAACCACAATATTTTTGCACGTTCTCATGGTCAACATCAGGCCTCCCAAACATAGCACCACCTGCTCAGGGAACCAACCAAAGACTTGCACAGAGACAGCAGGCACTGGAAATTCCAGGAGAGCATGTTTGTATAACATGTTCAAGTGAAATCCAGAGTCTAGGGAAATCCAGACAAACCACCAGATACCCTTCTCTACCTCAGTCTCATGCACCGCCCCCAACCCCAACTTTTGGCAATGGGAACAGTAGTTAAGACAGGCAAGAGAAAGGATTTCCCTACAGGTTCTGGCACTCCCATCAAATGTCTAGCCAAGGCTAAATAAAGTGAGTTACACAGCAGGAGCTACCAGAGGGCTTTTTGGGATTGTCGAACTTTCCCAGTTGAGAAAATGGGGACCATGTGGAGTCGCCGGACAAAATGAAATACTTCTAAAAATTTAATATCTTAGTGATTTGGAAAGAAAGCACTAACAGCACTTGCCTTCTCTAGCCTCTACATATATTTATCTAGGATAAAGAAAAGAGTTTGCTGATCTTTAATATTTAAAACTTTAAAGATTTCCCCTAAGATATAAAGATTTTTAGAGCAGCCCCCGCGAAGCAACGCTTCCGCTTTCTCAGGGCGAGAATGGCATTCTACTAAAGCCTGGCGCTGTGTAACCTCCTCCCTGCGTCACGGGGACTGGAACTGTGTGTGGGTAGCGGGACGCAGTGACGGGGTCTACCAAGGACCCCTCAGGACACCTGGACAGCCCTCTCCCTGGAGCCCCCGCAGCTCCTCCCCCAGCCCAGGTCCCGCAGGGCCCCTCCCAGCAGCCTGCAGCTCCCCCAGGTGCCCAGGCAGGGGCAGCAGGGCCACTTTAAGACAGGCCGGGGCCTGGGGTCGGGGTGGGGGCGTACGCACCCACAGCTGTGGACCACGAGCCATCAGTGCGGCTGAGCCGGCGGTCAGGACGCGGCGGCTTGGCGGAGTTTCTCCTGCGGTGAGGCTGCCCCAGGACCCGGCACGTGGGCAACGGGCCATGGCGGCCTCAATTATCTGCCCAGAGCGCGGCCAAGTCTCTGGCCAGGTAAGAGGAGGAGGAAGGGGAGGCAGCTGCGTTTGTAACCGCGCGCAGGCCCTGAGCCCGGTGGCCCCCTTGGCCGGCACAGGCATCTCTCATTTGGGGGGCGCCGAGGAGCACGGCCCCAGGAGGGCCACTTCCAGGGCCGTGAGCCGGTACCCGAGGCGGGGCACCGAGCGGAATCACCCCGGGGAGGAGGCCGGAGCAGGAGGGCCTGCTGAGCTGTTTTGTTACACAGACATGCCTCTCTGGCTCTTGACCCTTGCCAAACTCAAATTTTCAAGCCAGCCCCTGGGCGGGTTACCCAGGAGCGGAACTTAGTAGGTATTCCAGAATGTGAGTGACGACAACTTTGGTTTTACTTTGAATATAGGAAAGTGTTTTTAACACGGGAAAGTTTATTTTGAGCATGCTTGTCTCTGCACAGCTTGGCATGCTTTTTTCAGTTCGCCTGCGGGCATTGGGTCCAAAAAGTCCTTGCATGTCCTTCCTCAGGCTTACACCCAAACCGGCAGTTGTGCCTGGAAACCAAAGCCCGTTGGCGGGAAAAGGCATCTGTGCTGTTCACACGTCCTCCCACCCTCCGGGGAACTCAAAAAGCCCACTGGCCTCTTTTGAAAGCACCTGATTTATCTTCCCCTTAGCAGAAGCGTAAAACCATAACTGTTTTAGAATAAAAAGAAAGAAAGAAAGAAAGAGGGAGGGAGGTAGGAAGGTAGGGAGGAAAGCAGGCAGGCAGGAAGGAAGTTAGTTGAGGATGATTAGCCCTCTTGAAAAAGAGCATAAAGCCTCGCCCACTTCAGAAAGCAAGGCAAGCTGGTGTTGGCTTTCTTATTTCTTGTTTTTCTTATTTCTGGATAGAGAAATAGAAGCAAAACTTTTGGGCTGCCTGAAGTTTTGTTAGCCCTTAGAATGTTCTGGGTACTTGAATCTCCTCATTCCTTAAGCACAGGCTTTCTGAAATTACCACTTTGAAGTGGACCAGTTTAATCGGTTTTCTTAATTATTTCAAAATGGACGACCTATTTAAACTCAAAGGAAAAATAGTATTTTATGGTGCAGGATTAGGCAAAGCAGCACAAAATGGAATTCTTCATAAAATATCTGATTATCTAGTTGTGCAGAAATGATTGAGGCTTCCTACCCTTAACGAAAGTCTGAAGCCCCAGCTGAACCTTTTGTTTGCATTTGAAGATCAGCTTGCTCAGTTTCTCCAGATAGAGCTGTTTAAATCCCTTGACTCCTGGGGAAACCAGAGGCCAACAAATGCCCTGTGAGAGCACCAGCCCATGCAGCTGCTGCTGATTGTCAGCTCTGCTCCTGGTGATAAGAGTGACATAAATAACAACTCACTAAAATGGAGGAGTGATTTGCTTTAACTACTTCATCTCCTGCTGTTACTAATTAAGGGTTTAGCCTGCTGCAGATTGCAAATGGAAATCCAGTGTTTTAAACATGGTGGAGACTGGAGTGCCCTGCGTGGTGTTGTGATTTAGAAATCAAACTGAGTGGATATAGACCAGAGGTGATGATTGTGTCGAAATTTAAAAACTGCCCACACCTCAAAGATCTATACCAAGGTGTTAGCCGTGTTTATCTCTGAATGGTGGAATTACAAATGCTTTTTATTTCTTCTTTAGGCTTTAAAAATTTTAAATTTAAATTAAAAAATTTTTTTTCCAGTATTGCTTTTGTTAAAAAAAAAAAGGTGCAGTAAGCAATTCAAATAGAAAAAAAATTTCCCACGTAATAAAGTCTTACCATCAGTCGAATTTGTGATGCTCACAGGTGAAAATCTTGGATATACTATAAAAGGCAGTTTCCCAAAGCAAAATGTAATAGAAAGTTTTGTTCATTTTCTTTTTATTATTCCTATCAGTGGATTTTTATCATCACCTGTGTTCATATTACACTGCCAACAAGATATTTTTAACTGCATGAATATTCAGATTTAAGTTGATTAGAAGCTATTCAGTTAATTCAAGTTACCTTAGAATAGTGCACTAGGGCAGTGTTCTAATTTGTCTGATTGTTAACATTCCATGTGTGCTATGGCACCAGTTTTGTAGGACAGGGAAGGAAGCCTTTGGCGGGAGAGCAAATCAGTTCTTTCCAGAGCTGCTTTATTTCATGCTCTTCTGTGAAGTGCCTTGCATCATGGCGCAGAACTGTAGATGTCTATGCAAAACGGCCTGTTAGTGGTACTGTATGGCCTTATCCCCTTTCTGGATCTTTCCTCTCAGACTTCCCCCCAGTACTCATGGCCTGCTCTTCAGAGCTTGCTTTTGACTTCTCTCCATAGTAGCTGAGAGATTCTGGGGAAATTAGCCACTGAGCCTCTGAAGGGAATACTGCAGTGAGAAACATCAGCACTACTAGGAAAGGGTTCAAGCTAGCCTCTGATTTCTGTTATTTAAAGCTTTCTCCTCTTTGGGCCCTGTTTCCCCTTCTCTGTGGCTCGACATAATGAAAGAGCCATTTGATTTAGGGCGGTTTTCACCATTTGATGGGGACACATTTTCCCCCTCTAATTCACTTCCTTCCTTCCCCATCCGATTGATTGGATGTTTTCTGTGTGTAGGCTTGGTATTATTTCAGAAAACATAGCCATAACTACCAAGTACAGGACATTGTACTAACGGGGAAACAGCCTTGGGATTTAAGCATTATCACCTTCCAAACAAGGATCACAAGGGTCTTACTCAAAGCCATCAGTAAGTAGCTGGACTAGGCAACAGAACCTGGTCTGTGTGCCTCGAAAGTCTTTGCCCTCTTCTCACTGCATCCACTCTTAAAAAAGAATCAGTTAAAAAAAAAGAATCAGTAGTAGCTTTGGTAGAACTGAGGCTTATACATGATTTTTCCTATGCTCTGAAGACTGAAAGCTATATTTAGCAGCAGAAAAAAAGGATTAGAATGTCAGCTCCATGAAGGCAGGGATCTTATATTCACAATGCAGCATCTGCCATGCAGCAGGGACTCAATAATTCTCTCTGGGGAGAGAATAAATAGATAACAGTCATATTTAAGTGATGCAAAGTGGCAGGATGTTTTAAAGGAAAGAGAAAATAAATGTTGGTAGTAGAAAGTTTTACAGGTTATTAATAGCCCAGGACACCTTGGTTTATATGTGTTATTTTAGTGCAGTTATTAATAGCACTCCCTTTCCCTCTCAAAGGTGTCTCAGTTTAGAAGATAAATGGTCACCTAGTCTGTAGTAGATAGCTTAGTTTTGGGCATTCATAGGTTGCTTCAGTTAACCACGTTAATTAAAAAGCAAAATCATAATCACTCCTTTTATGATCACTTGTTAATGACCATTACAATTTTTGGCATTTGGTTCACAAAGGACTATATTGGTATAGAAGAAGCCGTGTGCTACAGTGGAGATTCATAATCTGAGCTCAAAGGCATCGCAGTAGCTTTGAGTCCCACATTGCTCCTAAAGTGCTATTGGAGATGGAGGATGTTTTTAAAATGAAAAGGAAACATTCTAGAAGGGTCCTGACACTCTGTACTGTAGAAATTCCAAAGTGTTATGCTGCCTTCTTAGAACAGAGGGCATTTGAGGGAAATGGAAGGAAATAAGGCTAATGACATGGGTTGATACTAAGCTATTGAAAGGCTATGCTAAGGAGTTTGAATTCTTACCTGTTTAAAACAGGTGCAGGTGAATAAGACTAGGTCCTGATGGTGAATGGAGCACACAGGTCAACCTCCTGGTCCAATCCAGACTCCGGAGTAGGACATACTTAACCATGAGCTGATACCTTCAACAAGGAAATATAGGGGGAAAAAGGGAATGTGTGTGTTTGCAGGGGTGGGGGGGGGGGGGTGCAGAGGGGGAGACAGCAGGTAATTCAAATTAGAGGTCCAAGGGTGACTTAACCAAATGCAATGTATGGCACTTCATGGAATCTTGGCTTAAACAAAGCAGCTTCTTTCTGACCATTAAAAAAAAAAAATCCACAGGGAAACTTGAAATTTAGAAAGCAGATGTGATCAAATTGCCACTAAAAGAAAAAGTACAAAACCATGGCTTAAAAGATCTAAAGAAGAAAGGCAGAGGAAAACAATTCTAGTGGTAGGCGAGGCTGAATGTTAGAGGAAACTGATGAAAGTTGACCAGAGTGGGCTCACCTGGTGATGAATTAGGTCTATGCAGATCACCTGGGCCAGGTGGGCCCCTATAGACTCTTCCAGCTCACCCCTACTTCATCCTGAAGAGAATGAACTGTATGTGGGACCTGGGTTTCTGGTGTTGGTAATTTCCAGAACTTTATAATTGACCAGGAGAAATAAAGGAATGGCAGATCTGCCCAGGAAGGAAATAAACTAAAATGCTTGGCTTTCAGAGTATTGCCTTCCGTTATTATTTTGACAGTGAGCTGGCCTCAGGCTCTCTGGTCTCCAGCCTTGCTTCCACTGTCTTACCCACTCACACCAAGCCCACAGTTGTCCCTTCAAAGAAGCAGCCACTGGGGAGACTACTTGTACATGATGACTTCGTCCTTGATTCATATTTATGTCTGGATAACCAAGGATCTCCAGACATTAACAGAACTAGACACAAAAGCAGACACTAGACACACAACTATTCCAGAGATAGGTTATTAAGGGAATAGAAAAAAAATTCTAAAATTCTGATTTGTATTCTCAGTGAGGGTATCACATCCTAAAAATAGCAAGTTATGAGGAATTACGGAAAAAGAAAAATTTTAGAAGTGAGCAATTCACATTAAATGAACCAAAATCATAAAAATCTTTGGAAGGACTGAAGAATGAGCTGGTGATAGAAAAAATGAAGTTAAGGGACTCTCTTTGAGAAAAGCAGAGACATGAAGGATCAACTGTGGATGTCCCACATCTAGTGGAAGATTGCCAGGGAGGGATGAAGACAGAGGGAATTGGGAAATGGAAGGAAACTTACAGAGCCAAGGAAACTTCCACTGAGCGCCAAGTAGGATGAATAAGACCTATGCTCAGACACATCCTAGAAAACCACCAGAACCGATAGCATAAAGAGAAAAGCACAGATGGGAAAACAAAGCAGCTTATTCTTTTTTTTTTTTTTTTTTTAGATTTTTTATTTTATTTATTAGTTAGAGAGAGAGAGCGAGCACAGGCAGAGAGGCAGGCAGAGGCAGAGGGAGAAGCAGGCTCCCTGCCCAGCAAGGAGCCCGATGTGGGACTCGATTCCAGGACGCTGGGATCATGACCTGAGCCGAAGGCAGCCGCTTAACCAACTGAGCCACCCAGGCATCCCCATTATTCTTTTTATCAATAACTGGATGCTAGAAGAAAATGGACCAATAGCTTCAAGGTTCAGAGGCAAGAGATTTTTGACCTTGGAAGTACAGGTAAAATTAGCACTGCATTATGGGCCCTAATGCCACTATTAAGTAACAGAAATAAGGGGTTTAAGTCTCCTGAAGTCTTATAGGAGCAGCAAGAGGGAAAAAAGAAAATCCAATCAGCCTAACGGAAGGCATGGGGGAAAAAAAACATAATTACTGTTGATGGGAAATGTGAAATAACCAATGAAGGGAATAAGACCATTTCACATTAAGTTATAAAAGTTTTACAATTGATATTATATGATAATATTTAATGTACATTAGTTAATGCATTAATGTAATTAAATTCCTACATTAAAACTAAAATCACAGATTATGGAAAGAAACCTAAAAATTCAGATATATACTATATACAAAATTCACACAAAATTAAAATGACATAGAAAGGCTCAAAATAAAGAGATATGAAAAACTACTATATAGTAGAAAAAAATTTCAAGTGAAAAGCATTAAAAAGGACAAAGAAGTATATTTCAAATATATAGTTTTCTGCCCATAAAATTATCAGTGTATGATCTATATACTTAAAATATGTTATATGAACATTTAGGTTATTATATATATCAAATGTTATAGTTATGTTTTTATGTGAATATGTATAATTATCGTGAACCTCTCTCTATATACCTAACCCAAAATTAGAAACAGTCTGTAGTTGGAGAAATTTATAAATTCACAAACTATAATTAGGAAAGATTTTACCACATCTTATAAACTGAAAGATCAAGTAGACCTAAAGTAAAAAAGAAAACAATAAGTTCTGTCTAAAAAATAGAGAATACGTGGCCAGCACACATGTGCCCAGCAGAAAATACAAGTTATTTTCAAGGATCCATGGAATGTTAACAAAAACTGTATTACACCACAAAGAAGATACCAACACATTCTAAGAAGAAGTCATGTAGGATACAATGCACTGAAATAAGAAATGACCAACTAGTCAATAGCCAAAAAAATTAAAAACCAAAACCAAAAACACCATACTGTTGAAATTTGAAAACAGTTCAGATAGGTGTTTAATGGAACTCTGAGGTTAAAATGGAAGTATAAAGTGAAATTACAAACAAACAATGAATGAATAGACACAATATATATCAAAATCTTTGGAGTACAACAGAGTGCCACTTGGAGGACTCTGCCATCCCAAAGCACTTTTGGCAGTGATGACAGTGTTCTGTAATCATGCTGTCTGATACAGCGGCCACTTGCCATAGGTGGATATTGAGCACTTGAAATGAGGCTAGTGCAACTGAAGTGAATTTCAAACTTTAATTTTAGTTAACATAAACTTAAATAGCCACATGTGGCTATCAGGATGGACCACACAGTTATAGCCTTTGATAAAGCATCGCCAAGGAGAAGAAGATAAGAAAATTTAATTATATGTTATCCTCTAGTTAGAAAACAAAAATAACAATGCACATAATAAATATTATATACATTTAAAAAGAATGAAATTGATTAAAAAATATACATATATGTGAACCTAATTCACTTAAGGTAGAAAATCTAAATTTACTGGTAGTCATTAAGGAACTGTAAAAGGTACTCTAAAATCCATCTCTATAAATGGCTTCAGGCCCAGATTCTGCAGACATGTTTATCTAAATTTTAAGAAGCAGATAATTCTGTTTTATAAAATATTCAAGACCATAGAACAATATTGAAACTTTCTGTTTCATTCTTCAAAGCTGGCATAATCCTGAGATACCCAAACCAGATAAGACAATACAATAAAACAAAATTGTATCCAGTTTTACTTATGAACATAGATGGAAAAATCTAAAATAATATGAATGAATTTAGTCTACACGTTATAGGTTTATCCCAGCAAGGGAATTATGGCTTGACATTAGGAAATCTATTAATGTAATTCACTACCTAACGGAATATAGAATAAAGGAGAAAAAGTATTAATTATGTTGATTGATATTAAAAAGCATTTGGTAAATTTCAGCACCTCTTATTTAAAATTCTTAGCTTCCAAATAGAAACTTCATTAACTTAGTAAGCACTATGGACCAGAAACTTTCTGTATCATATTTAGTGGCAAAAACATTGAATTATTTCCACTAAACTCAGAAATAAGACAAGAATGCCTAGTGTCACTCCTACTATTCATCATTGTTTTGGATGTTTTAGCCAGTGCTTTAAGATCAATGAATAAAAGCATAAATTCTGGATATAGGGACAAATGTGTCATATTTTTAAAGATTTTTATTTATTTATTTGACAGACAGAGATCACAAGTAGGCAGAGAAGCAGGCAGAGAGAGAGGGGGAAGCAGGCTCCCCGCCAAGCAGAGAGCCCAGTGCAGTGCTCAATTCCAGGACCCTGGGATCATGACCTGAGCTGAAGGCAGAGGCTTTAACCCACTGAGCCACCCAGGTGCCCCAAATGTGTCATTTTTATTTTATTTTATTTTTTTAGAATGAGAGTGTACGTGCATACTCAGAATTGGAGGGTGAGAGAGGGACAGAGAGAGAGGAGACAGGGAATCTCAAGCAGGCTCCTTGCCCAGCTCACAACCTGTTATGGGACTCAATCTCATGACCCTGAGATCATGACCTGAGCCAAAATCAAGGGTCTGACCATTAACCACCTGAGCCACCCAGGCACCCACCCCTGCAAAATGTCATTTTTGAAGGCAATATGATTATATATCTAGAAATTCAGAAGAATCAACTAAAACATACTGGAACTAAAGAGAGAATACCATAAATTTCTTGAAGCAAATTCTTTTTTTTTTTTTTTAAAGATTTTATTTATTTATTTGACAGAGATTACAAGTAGGCAAGAGAGGCAGGCAGGGAGAGAGAGGAGGAAACAGGCTCTCTGCAGAGCAGAGAGCCTGATGTGGGGCTCGATCCCAGGACCCTGGGATCATGACCCGAGCCGAAAGCAGAGGCTTTAACCCACTGATCCACCCAGGTGCCCCTTGAAGCAAATTCTTCATACAGAAATTAGTAGCAGTCTCTGTGTTAGTAGTAATCAATTAGAAAATACAGAGAGTGAGAAAATTTATCCCCTTTACAGAGACTCCAGAACTTTGAAATATCTAGGACCAAACATGAGAACATGTGTAGAATCCATATGAAGGTAACATTTAAAAAGGCCTGAGGAAGGCACCGGGGTGGCTCAGTGGGTTGGGCCTCTGCCCTCGGCTCAGATCATGATGTTGGGGTCCTGGGATCAAGTCCTGCATCGGGGGGTCTCTGCTCAGCAGGGAGCCTGTTCCTTCCTCTCTGCCTGCCACTCTGCCTACTTGTGATCTCTGTCAAATAAATAAATAAATAAGTATTTTAAAAAAGGCTTGAGGAATTGTTGAACTACCGTGAGAAAAGCAACTCACTTTAAAAAATATAATAACCCCTTTATGAAAAAAAAGGTGTATATATAAAATTATATCTGGAAGGATATAGACCAAACTGTCGACAGTGGTTGCTTCTGAGGAGGGGATTAAATGAGTAAATGAAGATACACTTTTTTTTTTTAACAGAAAAAGGAAGAAAATTAGAAGGCAGATAGAAATGGGAAGTGCCAAAGTTTTGCTTACTTCATTGAACTTGACTAGTTTCTTGCACCTCAAATATTCCTTCCACCCACCCCTGGGAAACCAGGCTGAAGGGGAGTGGAACCCCCATGGTGGAACAGCCTTCCCAGCATCCTGCCTTGCAGATTTGTGTCTTTGGCAAGCTGCCTTTCTCTTCATAGGTGTTTCCAACTCTTGGACCCACTTCTTCAGGCTTCAAGTCTGGTCAGCTCCCAGATTGTTTTCTCACGTGGACCTGTCTGTGGCCTGCTATTTCCAGCTGTCTCCTGACTGCATTAATTCAAGCATCCCTGTTCTTTGACAGTTTTAGTGGATTGTGTTCAATAACTGTAGAGAATAAAATGTAGGAAAATGTGAAGATGGAAATTATATTTTTTTCTAACTGAATATGCTTGAAAATAATCCCAAAAGGAAAGATAGATGCTTTTTTGGCCCCAAAATATTGGGTTTTGAATAGCCTGTGTATTCCATTTAAAGAAAATACTATGCATGTCTCTTGGAATTTAGGAATCTGGAGCTTACTGTGTTTTGTGGAATGTATGTTTCATCAAAATAAGTGGTTTTGGAGAGCCACCAGTTTGTTTTTCTCACTAGTAAATAGATTTTTGAGCAGGATGAGTAATTGGGAAACTGAGCCTTAAGAATCCTATCTGTTGTTCCTAGGATGAGAAAGAAACCCATGGGAAAACCATAGTAGAATAGCATTTGTACGTAAAAATATTTTAAAAATAGCATGACCTTCAGATCCATTCATGACCCTAGGTACTGAAGGCAAGAAATTAATAGTTCCCATCCCTGAGATGCTTCTAGTTGACAATTCAGTCTACTTGTAGAGTCGATCATTGTGTTAGCACCTTTATTCATCGTATCCTCTTGTACATGACATGTTCTCTATGTTCAAATGTTAATTACGTGGTACTTCTGCATTTTTCCTTCTCTTTCAGACAAAAATAGACCTCTTGTTAGTTGGAGACCTCACTGTTCAGTACCTGGCAGATATTGCACAGAAATGCTTTTCAAACATTGCAAAAGTCTCCATAACCATCAGGGATGTGGGGCAGGCAGCCGCACTGCTGAAGGACCACCCATTTGACATGGTTTTCCTGAAGATGACTTCTTTGCCAACAGCCGAGTTGCTGGGAACTATCAAATTAATTAGGTGAAGTTCAAAAACCTTGACTCATACCTTTATAATAGTTTTTATTAAAACCCATTTCTAGTGCCAAAAAACCCCCACAAACTTTAAAAGATGGTACTACGTATGCTCTAATTTTTAAGATGAGAGATATTTTCATGGGTAGAATAGGTGTACGTATTATTGTTTTTATTGCCAGTTTGACATGCTATTATAAGAATTGTCATTTTAATTTGAAAAGTAATAGATGTGGGTGAGAATGTGAGAATTAATTGGTCATAGAAATTTATTTGGTATATAGTACTTTAATCTCACAGGTACTCTCCTTTTTAATAACTGTGTCATTTAAAATGTTACATATTTTCAGAGCTCATTAATTGTGATGGCAGATACTAAAGCAGGGGAGCACTCTCAGCTCTATGTCATGTTAGCAATGGACTAAAATTACCTTTTTCAAAGATATCCTAATGTTGAAGAGCCTCAAGGCTCTCTGGATCTGTCCAGTCCAGATCAATATCACATCCAATATTTTTGCTTCATCTTGTAGCTCTGTAGACATTCTGCTTCTGTTTGACCCACCCCACTCTAGAGGTCTGGAGTCTGGTGGTGCTTTTTTGCTTTTTTTTTTTTTTTTTTTAATGAGAGAGGGATTGAGAGAGGTGTGGTGGGGCACTCATCTTGGAGCCTGACATGGGGCCTGATCTCACAACCCTGAGATCATAATCTGAGCCACCAGGCACCCCCCGTTTTGGATGTTTTTAAACAAGGTTAGGTCAAAACGAATTTCTTCCCAACTATGAGAAGATTTGAGAGAGCGAGTATAATCACAGATGATATCAGAATAGTGAAGGACTTGTAATAATTACAGGACAGGCCTTTCTGTCAGAGACAATGTTGTTATCCCTAAATAAAAAGAGAGCAAGCCTGTTATGTTAGGGGCCAAGAAAAGTGGAAAATGGGAAGAAGCCAAATCGACGAGTTCCTTGTTAAAAAAGAGAGACAGATGTAGCTCCAGAGGTTTCTTAGAACTGGTGATCCTCTGCATTTCTTTTGGCTTTCCGCTGGGAATACGAACTCTAGACAAATCAGGCAAACTCCCTCAAAGTGGATTTCATTTCCACGATATGTTATGAACTGTCTTTCTCCTGAAGATACGCCTCTTTATTACATACCTTTAAAAAACAACTCCTATGAATAGAGTTCCCCTGGCTGGGACTTCATCATAATATCGCATTTATTGTAGTATTTCAACACTTTTACAACAGTGTTATGAGGAAGGTAGAGCAGGGTGTTGTCATCCCTACATGACAAATGACGAAGGGCGAAGGGATTTGCCTAAGGCCACATGACTTACTTTTACAAAACTCAAGCTAGAGCTCTTTTCTCATCATGTTCTTTGCAAAAGTCTGTAATTACTTGGCTTCTGTGCTGAAGCCCCTTATTTCACACCTCTGAGGTTCCACGTATGCCAGACTTCATACAAACATACTTACCATTTTGGAAGAGTACTGGACAAATTAGTGTGGCTAATCTCTCTCTTCATTTCAAGAGTAGGAGCCTAGCCAAGTCCCTCTGACTGTAGTAAAGGCTTTGTATTTGCTAGCATTGAAGCTACATTTTGAACAGGAGTAAGATTATGGTTCTATTTAAGAGCAAGTTTTATGTCTAGTTGCAAATATTAAAAGCTAGAAGGTTAGAGGAGAGAACTCCCCGGGTGATACTCACCTGTGTGGGTTCTCCCCACTGGTGTTTTCTTTGCTCTAAATAACACAGCTGATGACTTTTCCACAGGGAAAAGAAGGTAGATGAAGGTACTAAACATACAGAAATGCATATGGCAGTTCTGTTTTGCTACAAAAACATTTGTTTCAAAAGAAAAAGAGGATCATTTGAAAACACTTGGATGTGTTTTTCTTGTCTCTTGTTCTGCTATTCTGCCAATACCTCGGATATAGTATAGTGCCCAGTACCTAGCTGGGTTATGAGGGAACGACTGGGTAGGTGTGTTGGAGAAATGCCATTCAGGGCAGACGTTGCCTTCTAGCTTTTGCCTTCCTTCCTAGAAGGGGATAGTTTTCTTTGTGGAATCTTTGCCTTTCGTGATGATAGCTTCAGAGGTTTAGGATGTCTCTGGAATTCCCTTTCTTGCCCTCAGAACTGTTAAGAGTTTATGATTTATGAATTATTTAAACTCTTGTGGAATTATACATGTTTATATTTTTGTTTCTATTTTTGAACCTGTGATTTTTCTTAGAGTAATGAGTCCCATAAATTTACTGCCCCATTTGAAAGGCATTTAAACCTTCATCATTCCTAAAGCACTGTATCTTTTGAGTAGGAGCTGACATTTAATGTGCAAACCAGAACGAAATGTCTTGTTTAGCTTTTCTTTTGCTGTATTTTAGATTTTTTCCTCGTAGATCCTTGTTGCTTTGTAATGTCTCAAAATCTGGATGAGTTCTACAAAATACGCAACTGTTTATGTTCTCTCTCTCTCTAGGTACTTTATACATTTCACCAGTTAGTAAGAAGCTTAATGTAGAGTAGAAATGTCCCCATTTATTTGCAGTAATAGAGCCCATGATCACAAATCTATATATCTATAATACATACGGATTTCTACTGAAGATAAGAATGAAGTATATAGCCTGTTAGCTATAACATTAGGCTTTTTTTTTTTAATGAAATGTAAGCAGCCTATTTAAGATTTTTAAATTTATGCTTATATAAGAACTGTGTTTTCAGTTTGGAACTAATCAATGATCAATTTTAATCATTCATAAAAACATTGGTAATTTACAGATTGACATTCTCAAGAATTATGGCACATCTTAGGGGTGCCTGGGTGATTCTGTAGGTTAAGCATTTCCCTTTCCTCAGGTCATGATTCCAGCATCCTGTGTCGGGCTCCCTGCTCAGTGGGAAGCCTGCTTCTCCCTCTCCCTCTGCCCCTCCCCCTGCAAACTGTCTCACTCACTCTCTTCTCTCAAATTAGTAAATAAAATCTTAAAAAAAAGAATTATGGCACATCTCAATTATAGGTTAATGATCTTAATAGTACTCCCCAATTTTATTTCATTTTATGAATACATTGTTATTGAGCCAGATGAACTCAAATACTACCCACTGATAAAATGTTTTAAGAGTTTTAGGGTTCATATGCTTGGCTTCAGGCTTCCAAATTGAACCGCACTCAAAAAGCAGACACTTGATAATTCAAATACATCCTGATGCCTTATCTTCCAAAGCCAGGTATGAAAAATTAAAATATGTTTTAAATTCATCGACGATGTATGGATTCCATCTGAAATTGTGATTTTTCCATTCCATGAGATGTCTCTGCAGTTCTTAGAATTCTGTGCTTCTTGTGAGCCCTGAGTAGTTCAGCAGTAGCAAAGGAATGCAGAATGTGGTTCCATCTGTTCTGGCTACAAATCAAGTTTGGATCTGATTTTATTTTTCCCATGTAGTTTCAATTGTCTGATCAGTTGACTTATTACATCACTAAGAAAACCTAATCTTGTGAGCCACAGGGATCTATCAAACAAGCTGTCCGTTTCTGTCCCCAATTCCAAAACATCTTTGACTTGACAGTGCAACTCAGTAAATCGTACTAGTTAGTAGACGTGACCCAGCCCCTGAATGCTTGATGATAAAATAACAACAAAATATCGAAGTAGTTTTGCTAAAAACATAATTCTATAAATTGACAGTTGAGTGTAAATGTGGTGACCCTGACTTAGGTTCACAGCAAGAGCTCTTCTGAAGAATAACATAATGGCTACAAAGCAAACCAACCATCACTATTGACCAGAATAAACCCTAAGAGCTCAACTAGATTTTATCACAGGTGCCCTATTAGGAGCAAGGGAACTTAATGTTTTCACATGTAAAGCTCTCAATTTTCTCATTGAAAATGGTTGTTTTAATTAAGTCATTAGCAAAGAACATTATCTGTTACAAGTCCCAAATAGGCCAGCCAGGTTAGTTTGGCTCCATTTGGCCCACAGATGGCATAATGGATAACGGTACTCAAGAAGGCTACCACCCAAAAGTGACACTGGCTTTTGTCCCTTGAAGTCCTTGTACTCTAGAAGTTTCCCCTGGCTTCATACGGACTTAGAAGACACCACTGGTCCTCTTATCAGATGGTAGATTTCTGAGGCCAGGGCTTTCTTGAGGTTCTTTATTTAGTCAGCTGTGTGTACGACTTAGCTCAAGTCACTTTATATGACCTTTTTATTTTTTTTTTCAGCTACTAGGGGCCAGACCTGGGTGTAGGGGCAAGATTGGGGATCTGTACTGCTGTGGTTTGAGCTTATTTCTCCAGCTCCAGAGATACCAAAGACAGGCATAGGAAGGGACACTAGAATATCAACATCCAGTCTTGTCTGTAGAGTATGGTCTTGGGAACCGTGTCGACATTTAAATGGTGTGTTGTGTGGAACATGAGGAGAAATGAACTGTCCCCCAATGAATTGCAAATTTTTAAAACCCAAGAGATTTCAACTGAGAAAGTAATCATAAGGCCTCAAAACCTGCAATTTGATTTTGATATATGGTTGAAGTGCCGTTAATTGGGGTGGATGAAAGAGATTTTTGCCCTATTTCTGTGTTGCTTAGTTTTAAGGAACATTCATTAAGAAGAGGATTTTTTGCATGTGTGTGTGTGTGATCCTGGAAACCCTTAGCTTATCGATCTGTAGAGAATGTGAATGAGCAGCTGAGCTCCCGACCAGGGTGTTGGATTCTGGGAATTCTCTTGGTTCATAGAGCTCCTGTACAGCATCACAATTAGGGTTTCACTGGCAGGAGAAGTGTTGAGGTTGGTAATTGAATCTGTGCTAATGACAAAAATCCAGGAATTCCAACTCTGTCCAATGTAAAGCTTGTAATTTGAAAGTTGTCATGAGGGCATATAAATTCACTATGCAAGTCTAATCTACTTTTGTGCTGGTAATGTCAATTTGTAAAATAAAAAAAAAACAGACACAGAATATTTCTAAAAGCAAAGAATCTGTTTTATTTAAAATTCACTAATTCTAGAGTATTTTAGTTTATAAGTTACTCTTTTTGAATCAGCAAAATATTTTTTATTTCAGAAGTTGAGCTAGACGACCTTGTAGGTTTCTTTCTGTGGTCCTATTTGTTCAGTCCATTTTTCCTTTCCACTTCAGTTTCCCCGTCTTGTTATCATGCCTCCATCATATCCCACTTAAAATTATACATGAAATGCTTACATCGTGGCAGGTGACATTCTTATCTCCCTCCATGCTACCATGCCCTCCCACACCAGTAAGTTAATGTGCCTTTCTTACCTCCACGTCTGGTCCACCAGTCAGTCCTAGGCTCCCTCCCGCATATGCTTGTTTTGACGGTTGTACTTCTGCCTGAGCTTCTCATTTCCTCATAGAAATGTGCATTCTCTCTTTTTTTTCTCGTTTAGCCCAAACTCCTCAGAATGCATACAGCAGAATCAAGCCTGAAGAAATCTCAGTTGTGTGCATGTCATATGTTAGAACTGTCCTGCTTGTTTGAAGTAATTAGTAAATATTCTGATTTGATTTTTTTTAAACAAAGTTCTCCAGTATGTCTACTTTTCTCTACCATCAGTTCTTGGCTGTGCACTTGGAATATGGTCTCCCAAACCTACCCCGTGCTGTCATCCTCCGTCCACCCTGTCATAGACAGAGTGGTCTTTCTAAAATGCAAATATAATCATGTTAATAGCTTAATAGCTTCCCATTGTCTATTTTAAGAAAATACCAAATCTTTAATTCAGCTTAAACGTCTACATACCTTCTCTGGTCTTATGTTATGTGTCTCTCCCTTAGAGACTCTGTACCATCTTGGACTTGTTTGACTTTCTCTATATTCCGAGGCCTTTCCCCAGGGCCTGTTCTGTTTGTCCAGAAAGTAGTTTACTGCTTATCTGCTTCTGACCCCTGCACCACCCAGTTCTACCTTTTGTAAGGCTAACTCCTAATGAGCTACAGAGGCATTTCTGCCTGGAAGCTTGAGGCTGCAGAGTGGGGTAGTTCCCAGGTATGCCATTCTGCTGGCCTCTATGACTTTTCTTCACAACACCAGCTACATATTTGGCTACTTAATTAATGATCTACAGTGATTTGTTCAACATCCGACCCCCTAAAGAAACTGTTCACTCCATGAGAGCAGAGACCTTGTTTTCCCGTCTGTTCATGATATTGAACACTTAGCACTTAGTGGGTTCTCATAGTATATGACTTCAGATATATAAATTATGTATACAGTTGACCCTTAAACAGCATGAGGGATGGGCGTACCAATTTCTTGCACTGTCAAAAATCCACGTATAACTTTTTTACAGAGGGTATTTTTTATTGTGATAAAATCCCGTAACCCAAGTGTTACCATCTCGTCCGTTTTTTAGTGTTCAGTTCAGTAGTGTTAAGTGTATTCACATTGTTGTGAACTATACCTCCAGAACTTTTTCATTTTGCAAATCAGAAACTTTATTCCTATTAAACAACTCTCCCTTTACCTTTCTCTGCATCTCCTGATAACCACCATTTTACTTTCTGTTTCTATGAATTTGACTACTTGAGATATTATAAGTAGAATCATATAGTACTTACTTTTTTTTGACTGGCACTTAACATCTTAAAGGTTTATCCATATTGTAGCATTTAACATCTTTTCCTTCTTCTTAAAGACTGGGTATTATATTCCATTGTATGCATATAACACTGTGATGGTTAATTGGGCCATGGGTACTCAGACATTTGGCCAACCATTCCACTGGGTGTATCTGTAAGGATGTTTCTGAAATATTTTCACATCATGTTTACAACAGCACTATTCACAATAGCCAAGAGGGAGAAGGAACCCAAATGTCCACAGACAGATGAATGGATAAACAGAATGTGGCTATATTAATCAGATTGGATTCTCAAGAAACAGAACCAATAGGATGGCGAGCTATCTATCGATCTATCATCTATCTGTCCATCCACCTAGAGATAAAGAAGGAGAGAAGTTGATTTATTTTAAGGAAGTGGCTCATGACATTATGGAAGCCAAGAAGTCCCAAGATCTGTAGTTGGCAAGCCAGAGACCCAGGAGAGCCAATATGTAGTCAGTCAGAATGCAAAGGTCTGTGAACCAGGAAAGCTGATGGTATTAAATTTTTTTTAAAAAGCTGGCAGTCTCATGACCCAAGAAGAGCCAATATTTTAGTCTGAGTCTGAAGGCTAGAAAAGGCCAATGTCTCAGCTCTGGAGTCAGGCTGGAGGAGTGCCTTCTTATTCAGACTTTTATTCTATTCAGGCCTTCAGTTAATTAAGTGAAACGTACCCACTTTGGGCACCCACTTTGGGAACATCACACTGCTTTATTCAGTCTGCTTCAATTCAAGTGTGGGTCTCATCCACATGTAACTTTTGACTACCTCCAAAAACTGAACTACTAATTTCTTGCTGTTGAACTGAAGCCCGGCTGATAATTCGGAACAATCAATTAATACCTATTTTGGATTTTATACGTATTATATGCTGCATTCTCAGAATAAAGTAAAGCTAGAGAAAAGAAAATGTTATTAAAATCATAAGGAAAGAAAATATACCTACTACTGTCCTATATTATATTTATTAAAAAATCTACATATAAGTAGACCCACATAATTCAAACCCTTGTTGTTCAAGGATCAACTGTAATGTGACTTGGAGCATAGAATTGTGTGTCTTTACTTTCAGTGCATATATAAGATAACCTAACAATATTTTTTAGTGAGGGTTCTTCCAGGTCCTGTCTTAAGGAATAAATAATAACCATGCCTAACCACATACTGATATAATAAATGATGCTTTAAGCATTAGAGAATAGTTATTTTTTCTTAGGCAGTTGAGCTGTTCTCTTTAAAGCCTCGTTCACAGTAATACTCTCCTTAGAAAATAATTTCCTTCTAGCTAATGCCAATGCTCAGTATCCATTAAATTATTAGAATTTCCAACTTACTGATCTCCTCAGTGTAGTTTATTGTAATGTCACATTTCTTTGTTTAATTAATTTATTTTTTACTTCATATAAAAGTAGAGAGAACAGTATAATGAACTTGCCTGTACTCATAATGCAACTAATAGTTACAAATACATGACCAATCTGGTTTCATCTCTGCCCCCTCCCACCTTCCCACCCCTGTTGACTGGCGAATTATTTTAAAACAAATCAGCAAATCTAAGTACTTTAATAAATACCTCCAAAAGATAAGGACTCTTCTAAAAAAAACAACACAATAACAATATCACACCTGAAAATTAATAACAGTTCTTTAAATTATCAAGTACCAGTGTTCAAATTTTTCTGCTTATCTTATAATTTAATTTTAATATTTTTATTTATTTTTTAAAGCTTGTATCTATTTAAGTAATCTTTATACCCAATGTTGGGTTTGAAACGAGACTCCAAGATCAAGAATCACATGTTCCACTGAGCCAGCTAGCTGCCCCATCTTTTGATTTTTTTAAACTGTTAGTTTATACAAATCAAGATTAAATTTTCCCTTTCCTCTGTTTTAATTTCTTTGTTTCTTACTCTTTATATATATTTTTAAAAGGGGTCATTTGTCTTACAGAATTTTTCATTCTCTGGATTTTGCTGATTGCATCCCCACACCATTTAAAATATTTCTCTTTTCCTTAAATTTCTTGTAAAATGGTGATTAGGTCAAGAATCTGGATATGATTTAGGCTCTTTTTTTAAAGCAAGAATAAAAATGGTCCAGCTCTTCAAACATCGCTGGTTAGAGATGCTGTTTTTGCTAAATTTACATATTAATGCCACCATTTTAAGTTCTACAGAAGTAAAGGAAATCACTCTAGTTTAGTTCTTAGTAAGGTAAATTACCGAATCCCAATTTTTTAAATGATGGTTTTGGTTCATGTTGACACTTTTTTCCCTCAGATTTGGCAAGAAGAAAAATACACTTTTGCTGTTTGTTTTTATCACCCCTGAAAATTTTAAAGGTATGTGCCTGCTGGTCATAATATTTGTTCTTTCTCCAAATAGAAATCATAAGGTCAATATTTAAAACAAAAATTCTTAGGTTGTGTTTCAGGGCATGGAGCTGACATTACTCTAAGTGAACCAATGACCATCGAGAAAATGAGTATTTTGGTAAAATACTGGAAAACCTATTTCTCAAATACTGGTGAGTGAAAACTAAATATCCAAAGGTTTGAAAAGTTCTGATTAGATTCTACAAAAGCTACTTAAACATTTTCAAGTTGGTTTTCCACTTATGCTTTTTATTTGCTAAGGATTAACTGTATGCTATTTACTGTAAAGCATACATAATCCCCATGAATCATAGTCTAAAGGGAAGATGTGCAAATAAAATAAAAGGAAACATACATTGTTGTAAAAAAATTTTTTTACCTCTTCCAAAGTTGAAAATGTGTTGCCCAGGGGCAAACACAGTGCTGTGGCAGGCACAGAGTTTTTCTTTATAGTGCCCTAGTTGCTACCGTCATTTCTTACTCTTTAAAATGGAATTGATCAGGGGCACCTGGGTGGCTCAGTGGGTTAAAGCCTCTGCCTTCGGCTCAGGTCATGATCCCAGAGTTCTGGGATCAAGCCCCACATCGGGCTCTCTGCTCTTCAGAGAGCCTGCTTCCTCCTCTCTCTGCCTGCCTCCCTGCCTACTTGTGATCTCTTTCTCTGTCAAATAAATAAAATCTTTAAAAAAAAAATTAAATAAAATGGGATTAATCATATCATTGTATGAGTGTCTAAAAGCCAAGGCCACTAACCTTGAATTGTATCACACTTTCTGCTTTGCAAAACACTTGCTCATAGATTAGATTATTTCTTTAAGTTAATAGGGTGGTTATCCTTTCTGTTTTAGATTTTTAGATACAGATAATTAGCATCAATGCTTCAATTAGACCTCTCATTTCTAAACTCTTCACCTGCATTGTATTATGTGTATCACCAGCATCTAAACACTTAAGCTGATTAAATTTACTTTAATTTGGCTTCCAAAAGGACAGACTCCAATTTCTGAAATTAAATTCTACCGGAATCATTGTTGTTCAATGACTATGGTTTTCCTAGGCCTGGGATACTAGGTAGGAATTTTTTTTAAATTAAGATTATGTATTCCTTAAAATGGGCCTGAAAAACACTTCCAGGATTATCCTGTATAAACTCCTGCTCCAGATGGTGTAGGACTCAGTACATCCCTCCTTCCTTTCTCCTTCCTTCCTTCCTTTCCTCCCTCCTTCCTTCCCCCCTTCCCTCCCTCCTTCCTTCCCCCTCCCTCCCTTCTTTCCTTCCTTTTTTTCTTTCTAACATTTAGGGAGGATTAGTGAGCCTGTTCTGTAACATTCCAGGGGCTCCCAATCTCTGCAGCCTCAGAGTTCTTCCTGAAAACGGCTAACTGGTGACCCAAATCCTCTTTGCAACGTCTTATTCAGCTTTCAGTGGAAATAGAGCAGCTGCTCATCACCACCTGTCCAGCACCCTCCCTATTGGTCATAACCAAGTCTGCTTCTGGTCCTCTCATCTTTGCTCTGAGGATGAGCAGCTGCAAAAAAAAAAAGGAAGAAAGAAAGAAAAGAGAAAACATCAGATGATTATTTTGACAATACAGCTGCTTACTGTAGACTCAAACATATTTTCTTTCTCTGACATTTACCTATAAATAAGAACTTAATAAATAAACTCAGTTGAGGTGTGTTTTAAGCACATCTATCACTAAATTATTTGAATCTGGTTGAAAGAGGATGTCCTGGAGTGAATAGAATGTATATTTTTGTTTTGTGTTCCAACCAGGGTGGCTTCATGCTTTACAGACTAAAATCTAAATTGTTTTCTATTTAAAAAAATATTGCTTTGTAAAATCTATTGAATAAAAAGTGGCAACTGCTTTTTGATGAGGGCTTGTATGTATGATCAACATTGTCCCCACCAGTGATTTTTAGAATTAAAATTGTCCCCTCTTTAAAACTTTCAGTTAAGAATGAATATTCTGTGAAGCCTGAAGAACGAGGATTGCCCCTGCAGAAGTCCTGCAGTGAACAATTGGGATGTTTTTCTACTGATCTATTTGCTTGGTTAGTTTTTTTTCACTTTTTCGTAATAGCCAAGTTTCCTGTATAACTTCTGGAGAACTTACTGATTGTGGAATACTAGTTCATGTGCTAGGGCTGATGCAAAAGGAAGAAGAGGTTGTATGATAGAAGGGGAATGGGACGTTTTCTGTATTTCAGAGTCCTGAGCTGGGACTGTATGTATATATGGCAGGGGGATTCACTTCAATATAAGGAAGTGCTTCATAACAATCATGGTTGACCACAGCCAACCAGAGTGAATTGCGAGGTACTAAGTTCCCCAACACTGGATGTGTTAGAGTCTGGTTATCATTCATTAAAGTTAAATAATAGCAGTGATATTCAAATATTTTAGAAACAGTACAGTCATCTTCAAACAAAAACTTTACATATAACCTCAGTATTTAATCAGACAAGAGCAGCCTCAGATGTTACCCACCTAACACTAAGCTTCTCCCTGACATCTTTTTTGAACTCCTGAATCTATCTCCCCAGTTATTGAAAACAATACTTAAAAAGGTCTATCTCTGTCCCCACCTCTCCCACCCCAAGATATTAGAACTGGTATTCAAATCTGCATTGGACAAGCAGTTGAACTGGGGTGGGACCTTTCTAATGTTAGAATCATCTGCTTATAAAAAGTTCAGTTTTGGGGCACCTGGGTGGCTCAGTGGGTTAAAGCCTCTGCCTTTGGCTCAGGTCATGATCCCAGGGTCCTGGGATGGAGCCCCGCGTCGGGCTCTCTGCTCAGCTGGGAACTTGCTTCCCACCCTCTCTCTGCCTGCCTCTCTGCCTACATGTGATCTCTGTCTGTCAAATAAAGAAATAAAAATCTTTTTAAAAAGTTCAGTTTTTATGAATTTCTTTCATTCACTTTAAGGTGATTTTCAAAGAGTTTGTAAATAGCACATAGGGTTACAAGGAATGAACATAGCTGCTGAGGACATGGGTGATGATGGTGAGAATTTTGAGTTAGTCACTTCCGAATTTGTAGAATGTGACCACCAACTATTTGTAGAAATGTGACCATCTATTATTTTGAACAAGGAAAAGACTTGGCAACTAATAAGTGAGGATAAACCAAGATGTGCTCACTTCAATAATGCAGAGATAGCAACCGGTTTCTTGGTTTTAACCTGAAAGAAATTTATTATATTATACCTTTTCTGGGATATGAGGTTGGGAAGGGTTTTGGAAGGCTTTGGGATTTTCTTGAATTACTTATAACTTCTTTTTGAACCCCCCTTGTCTTAAATCTTTGTTTTTCCTCAGAATTCTACCCTACAAATAAAAGTAAATTTTTAAATCAAGCTATGTCCCTTGGGATAGAGGGAATAGTATTAGTTTATAAGTTTCTTAGGTAAATATATATTTTTTTTTCTTAAGATTTTATTTCTTTATTTGACAGACAGAGATCACAAGCAGGCAGAGAGGCAGACAGAGAGAGGAAGGGAAGCAGGCTCCTCGCTGAGCAGAGAGCCCATTGTGGGGCTCCATCCCAGGACCCTGGGATCATGCCCTGAGCCTAAGGCAGAGGCTTTAACCCACTGAGCCACCCAGGTGCCCTTACATTTAAAGATTTTATTTATTTATTTAACAGAGAGAGACACAGTGAAAGAGGGAACACAAGCAGGAGGAGTGGGAGAAGGAGAAGCAGGCTTCCTGTTAAGCAGGAAGCCTGATGCGGGGCTCAATCCCAGGACCCTGGGATCATGACCTCCTGGGATCATGCCCTGAGCCGAAGGCAGATGCTTAACAACTGAGCCACCCAGGCAACTCTCTTAGGGAAATATTTTAAAAAAGAATTAATCAAAATGCTTGAAGAAGTTTCAGAGAAATGGTGGAACCAGAAGTTTTCTAAATAGAAGGAACTTAACCTCTGCTAATCAAGTTGGAATGTTGTACTGTGGCCCTTTAATCCTTTGTGTTGTTTTCCTATAATACACCTTTCAACACAGTCATATAATTTGGAGGTAGTCATAATCAATGAGGTGAGAATATTTTAATCCTGCTTGTCTCTGTTATTTTTATCTGTATATTTTAGAACTTTGATTAGTCATTGAATTTGTGATGATCTTGATCATAAATTCTTGAGTCCCTGAAATAAAATATTCTGCACCAAATATGTAAGGTAAAGTGCTTTGGTATTTTCTGCACCTTTGCACGAAGCAAGGGACTTAGAGAAGCACCTTTGATTAGCGTATTGGTGCTTATTGTTTAATATTGCCTGACAATTTTCCTCTTAAATCTATGACATGATTTTCTCTTGTTTCTAGCTCTGGATCTCTAAGAAATGACTTTGGGCTTGAATTAAAGTCTCCGTTGCCGGATTTTGAAAAAAACAAAAAGATTTCTCTTCTTCATTCAAGCAAGGAAAAGCTGAGAAGGTGAATTATGGTACAGTCCATTTTTAGTATTATTCCTTTCAAAGAAGAAATTACCTTCATGAATCACGTAATTATTTGTAGTACTGTTAAAAATTTCTGTGAAACTAGTAAATCTGACAACTAAACACATGCCACTCCTTCATTCCTTTTCATTCAGCAAATATCTGTGAGTATCTGATATGTGCCAAAATATGATTAGAGCACCAGATAAAAAAATTAATCCTCATCTTCAAGGTCTTAGTCTGGTGCTCAAACAGACTTCTAAATAGGCTATTACATAGAAAGTTCTATTTTCATAAGTTTCATGATAGAGAAGAGCACAAAGTAAGCACACTGGGAAAGTTACTTAAGACAACCTCTTTCAAGGGAGCAGGAAGGCTTTCTTGAGGAAATGATGCTAAATTGAGCTTTAAATGAAAAGTAACTATTTGGTTTAAAAGTCGGGAGGATGTTTCATGAGGCAAGCATAGCAGGTGCAGAGGCTGGCAGTATAAGAGAGCTCAGTGGATTTATGAACCTGCCAGTGTGTCCATGTACTTGGCTATAGTGGCACAAGTGGAAAGAGGCAAGAGACAAGAAGTAGGTAAGGGTCGTGCACATCATGTTAAAGAATTCGAATTTGAGTCTGAAACTGTTGGGGAGGCACTGAAGGATTTTTACCAAGGAGAGACATGATAAGATTTGCACCTAGGGGGGAAAAAAAAAACAAAAAGGATTTACACCTGGAGTGAACACTAGCAGGATGTTAGAGAGTGAGTTGAATCTGGAAGTCTGTGGAATCTGTCAAAAGAAGTGATGAGCCCTAACTATGGTTTTAGAAATGGGAGTAGGAAGAACAAACCCATTCCAGATATACTAAGTGGGTAGATTCCGTGGAAGCATGGATGCGGGAGGAGTCAAGTGTAAATAGATGTTGGGTCAACCAACTGCCTGGGAAGTCTAGTAGAATGGCAGGCTGGCAGTGGGAGGTGATTGTCCAGAACTGCTCCAAAACTGTCCAGTCAGGAGTTGGCCCTTAAGTTCTAGAGAAAGACCTAGGCTAGAAATACAGACTTAGAGCTCTCAAATATAGCATTTACTTAAAGCAGTGGATCTAGGGATGGATACGATAACTTTGCAAAGCATGTAGAGAAGAGATAAGTAGAAAAAAGAACCTTGGGAAAAATCTTAGGTATGGGAAGCAGAAAAGAAATTGGGGTAAAGAAAGATCAGGAAACCAAGAGGGACTGGAATTGAGGAGACCAGGAAGAAGAGTTTCCTAAAGGAATGAGTGTTCAAGAGTATCACATGGCAGAGAGCAAGTAAGGGGAGAACTAATAATTAACTATTCATATTTGGCAAAACCTAAACATCATTGGTCTTGGTAAAAATAATTTCATTGGCATGGTTAAGGAAGAAGCACCTTGTGGAATGATGGAAAATGAAAGGTGGGAACATAAGTGAAAGGAAAGAGAAAATGAGGGTGTATGATATGTAAAAGGGGATCTAGGGTAAAATGAAAAATTTTTATAGATTGCGCCAGACTTGAATATGTTTATATTTATATTCCAAAAGAAAATAGCTGGAAGAGAGATAGAGGTCTTAAAGATACTCGTGTTCTGATTATCAGTGTTGTAAAAAAAAAAAAATGGTTCATCTGTGGTATAAAAAAAATGAAACCAAAATTTGTTGGCTTGATATATGGTTTTATGAATTAACAATTTGAGTAGGGCTCAGTGGGCAATTCGTTTGCCTCTATGACATCAACTGGGGTCACTGGTGGTATTCAGTTAGTGGATGGTCTAGTCAAGATAGTCCAAGACATTATGCCTGGAGGCTTTGCAGGGATGGTTGAAAGGCTAAGTCCACTGGGACTAGCAGTTGAAGCTTCTCCAGCATGGAAGTCTCAGGGTTGTCAGGCTTCTTACATGATAGCCCAGGGCTCCACTGTTCCAAGAGACAGGCAGAGGAAGCTGCCACTGTCTTAAGGCCTGGGATCGGAAACAGGCTCAGTTCTATTTCTCCCATATGGTGTTGGTCACAGCAGTCACAGAATTATCCTGATCTAAAGGAAGGTGCATAGAACCTCACCTCTCAGTGGGAGGAAGGTAAAATAATATTAATCCCCTAGAGCAGAAGAGGGGGGCTGGTGATGGACTTGGTATCCCTAAGTAGATAGAAGCTTATAGATTCTAGAACCAGGTGGAACATCTCTTCTACTGAAAATGGAGAGAAGGAGCTAAAGCTAAATGTGGATAAAGATGAATCTTTTAATGGGGGACAGAAAGGAAAAGGACATTAAGGAATTTCTGCCAAATGGCCCATTTTCTGCTGAAGATCAATGGAAAGGTGGGTTTGGGGCTTGGTGAGGTGGGCTGGTGGATGGGCTAGTTCGGTGCAAAAGACCCTCACTCACATGTTTGCTGCTTCGGCTGAATGAAGCCTTAGGTAGGGTCTGTTGGCTAGTGCTACCCGATAGATTTCATTTATCTGCACTGACTAAGAAAAATACAGTGCAGTTAAGTATTTTTAAAGCTATGTATTATGAAATTTATATTCTAAGATTTTTGTTTTCCATATTTTATTTGGTGATATTAAATCTGTGTTATTTTTAAATGATTACAATGGAAGGATATTGGGAGATGCTACCTCTTTTATTTTTCATGTTGAGATCTAACAGTGAACCAGTTAAAGGATTTTACTGGTCCTCCAAACTTCTGTGTTGCTTGTATTTTCTTCATTTTAATGGTTGATAAAAACTAAATGGTTGATGAACCACTCATCTACCAGACTAAAAAGATGCTCTGGAGAGTGTATACCCCTGTGGCATTATATAAAGAACTAGAAATCTTTGTCCCTGCCCCACCAAAAAAAAGCTGTAACTGGAGTGCCGCATCTTCCCCTTTAGAGATTTGCTTGAAAGACACCAGAAAGTAAAGAATCCATCCCTATTTTTTGCCCTTTCCTCCTCTTAACCCTTATGATGATGCCTATGAATCTTAAAATGGATGCTTCTAGTCTGTTTCCTTTCCTCCTTCTCCCAGTCAGCTGCTTTACACAAGGCTTTTCTCTTGTCTTGCTCCCTTTGATGTTTTTGCAGCATAAGGTAACACGATGTTGAATAACGTTGAGGAGATCATGGTCCCAGCTGATGGTTTTGAATATTTGCATTTGGGAAGTTCTTTTGGAAACAAGTATAAGAACTCTGTTTTTGTTTTTTGTTTTTTTTTTTTTTTATCAGAACAGACTAATAAAAATTGGCTACTTCATTCTAATATTCTTGGTGAAATCCCTTTTGTCATATGTGTTTTAAATGCATTAAATATGTTTTCATCTTGTTAAGGTATACTTTTCAGAGTGATTCTGAGCCATCGTTTTGTTTGTGTGTCCATGAATCTGAAATGATGGTGGTTTAAAAATTTGGGGGATGTCTATTCACTTGGAAAGATGTGAAAGTGAGCTTTGCTATAGTCTCTCAGAAATGAAGGCTTTTCCAGGACTGAGCAAGTCTGAGAAATTCAAGGGAAGTAGAACAGGGAGTTTCCAGAGGGCCCCAAATCCGATCTGGCCAAAAGGCTTCCCTCTGTGAGTTCTCATTTGCTTGAGACACATTTGTGCAGAGGAGAGACCCAAGGACTTAGTTTGGACGAGATCTTTGGCCTCAGATCCCTTATGGCCACTGAGAATCACTCAACTAGGGGAGAATGAAACTGAATTGGTTCTTTCCTGACTTATTTGGAATGGATCCTAACCAACCTGACTATAGGCTACTGTGATAGATGACAAAGACAAAACATGCCCTTTGACTGGTCCTTGTCTATTGCTGTTCCACACACAAAGGAAAAAGAAAAAAGATAGGACCATATGGAATCTCTGGAGCCTGTTACTCTATTTCTTTGAGCCAACATCCTTCAAAGTTTCACTAAACATTTCCTCCTCACTCATTTCTTCTGTTTTCTTTTAGTTTAAAAAAAATGGTATAATTAACATACAAGGAGATGTGATGAAGTTAACCTACAATGAAATCTTCAGTGTATGTTTTTTAAATCTCTTTGGTTAAGTGCTCATCTTTTGTCTATCTTTCCACTGGGTTTTTCTGGTTGGTTTTTTTTTTTATTGCGTTTTAGAAATTCATTGTATATTCTGGATATATGAGCCTTTTGCCAAATATATACATTGCAAATATCATCTCTCAGATCATGTGTTGATATATATATGTATGTGTATATATATACATATATATGTATACATATACATATATATACATATATATATTTGGTTAATACATAAGACCTGAAAGAAATTCTGCTTCCAAGAGGTCACTTTGAATTGTGTCTGACTCAAAGGATGAAATTTTAATCTCTTTGATCCACTATCACTTAAGGATACAGGTCTCCTATTTTACCTGCCCTGTTCCTAATCTTGATGTGAAAGCCAGAAAGATTTGAGAAGCAATGAACAAGGCTAGATCCATAATGTTTGCTAATACACTCTCTAGTCTCAGGAATATTTGAAAATTTAGAATAGAGTTATACTTAATTGATACTAGAAGATTAAATTAGTGTCTGTAAGAGGCAAATTGCATGTGTTTAAGTGTATGGTTTGATGAGCTTTAAAGAGATGGTTTGTTACCCACTGTTCCCAACAGGAGGGGGTATTATCATGCTATTCAGGGCTATGTAGGGAAATACCAGGGTTGGTCATGAGGCAGACAAATGGATATACCCCTCTAAACCACAACATTGCCATTATATTAGAATGTTTCTTTGTGTATTAAGCATGTCTTTTTATTCTGATTTTTTAAAAAGATTTACCCATTTATTTGACAGAACGAGCAAGAGAGAGAGCACTCAAGCAGGGGGAGCAGCAGGCAGAGAGAGGGAGAAGCAGGCTCCCTGCCAATTGGAGAGCCCAATGAGGGACTCAGTCCCAGGACCCTGGGATCATGACCCAAGCCAAAGGCAGATGCTTAACTGACTGAACCACCCAGGTGCCCCTATTGATGGTTTGACATTGGGGAACTTACTGACTGTGGGGAGACTGCCTATCCCACAGGTAGCTAGTTTCTAGAGATCATAAATGACTTGCCAGTGAGCATGCCTTGCATATGTGCAAACTGACCCAACCAGAGACCCCTCCATCCCACAGCCTGCTGCGGTGATTCAAACTAGCCAGTCCTAAGCCTGCTTACCTGCCTTGCCTGCTCCTTCTCTCAGAAACCACAATAAAGTCTCTTGCTCTTGTTTTCTTCTGACTCCTTCTATCTCCTAACTGCCCCTGGTGCTTTCCTATGTGGCCCCGTGTGGTGTGAAGTGGCCCTTTCCTCTTGAGAACTGTGAGTAACAAACTTTTCATTTCAATGGCTGCCATCTCCTGATCTGTTGGCCTCCCTGTACCTGAATAATAATAAAACCTGCATTTTAAATTACCTCATGCTCTTTCCTGGTCTATCCTCTTCCATCCCCTGGAGGCAGCTACTGTTCCAATTTCTATCACTATAGATTTGTTTTGCTTGTTCTAGAACTTTATGTAAGTGGAACCCTCAATATGTACAGTTAGGTCTGGCTTCTTCCAGCCCAGCAGATGTTTTAAGATTCATTAACGTTGTTGTGTGCTGTAGTGGTTTGTTCCTTTTTACGGTGGAGGCACATTCCACTGTGCCCTCCACAACACATCGTCCTTTGGTTATTCATTCCCTGGGTTTTATCTACTAAGAATAAAGCTACTATGGGGGAGTCTGGCTGGTTCAGTCAGTGCAGCATGTGACTCTTGATCTCAGGGTCCTGCGTTTATTAAAAAAAGAAGAAGAAGAAGAAGAAAACTCCCATGAACATTCTTTTATATGTGTGTTTTGTGAACTTAGATTTCCATTTCCTGTAATATTGTAAACAAGCAAGGAAATAGGGTTGTGTACCACAGGATTAGTGTATGTTTCTCTTTTTTTAGGAGACTTCCAACCAGAAACCTAAAATAGTAGCACCATTTTGCACTCCCACCAGCAATATATGAGAGTACTAGTTGCTCCCTATCGTCATCAACATTTGTTATTGTTAGTCTTTTCCATTTCATTCATTCTTGTGCTTGTGCAGTGTCATCTCACTGTGATTCTAAATTTGTATTTTCCTGATGATTAATGAGATCGAGCAGCTTTTTGTGTGCTTTGGGCCATTTGTGTATCTTTTTTTATGAAGTCTGTTCAAATCTTTGCCCCTTAAAAAAACCTTTTGCTTCCTTATGTTTTTGTTATTGAGTTGTAGGTGCTCTTTCATATTCTGAATTCAAATCCTTTGTCAAATTTATGTCTTGAGATATTTTCTAGCCTGTGGATTACTGTTCATTTTTGTGAACTGTTACATCTTTTGATGAACAGAAGCTTTTAAAAAACTTTGACGGAGTCCAATTTATCAATATTTTAAAATATGTACCATATTTTCTCTATCCTGTATTAGCAATCATTGCTAATGTTGCAATTACAAGTTGTAATTACATGTCCTTATGTTGTCTACAAGACATTTATAGTTTTAGTTTTTATGGCTATTTATCTTAAATTAATTTTTATGCACAGAATGAAGTGTAGAGATTGTTTTCTTTCAAATGGAGATTTTCAAAATTTTATTGAAAAAACTTTCCATTCTTTGGTGAATTGCTTTGGTACTTTCATAAAAATCAATCATCATATAGCTATCAGTATATTTCTAGATTCCCGGTTCCACTGATCTGCTTATCTATCTTCTATCTATCTTCTCCTCCTCCAGTATTACATGTAATGATTAATGTAGCTTTACTATTCTCAAAATCAGATGAAGTCCTCCAATTGTGTTCTTCATTTTTTTTTTTAAGATTTTATTTATTTATTTCACAGACAGAAATCACAAGTAGGCAGAGAGAGAGGGGGAAGCAGGCTCCCCGCTGAGCAGAGAGCCCAATGTGGGGCTCCATCCCAGAATCCAGGGATCATGACCTGAGGGGAAGGCAGAGGTTTTAACCTACTGAGCCACCCAGGCGCCCCATTGTTCTTCATTTTCAAGTTGTTTTGGATATTAAAGGTCCTTTGAATTTTCATGTAAATTTTAAAATAAGCTTGTCAATTTCTTCCTTTAACAAATCCTGCTAAGGTATTGATTAGGATTATGTTGAATCAATAGATCAGTTTGGGGAAAAATTGACTTTGAACAGTATTGATTCTGGCAGTCCATCTCTCCTTTTTTTTTTTTTTTTAAAGATTTTATTTATTTATTTGACAGACAGAGAGGGAGAGAGGCAGGCAGAGAGAGGTGGGGGGAAGCAGGCTCCCTGCCGAGCAGGGATTCCGATTCGGGTCTCCTATCCCAGGACCCTGAGATCATGACCTGAGCCAAAGGCAGAGGCCTTAACCCACTGAGCCACCCAGGCACCCCCCCATCTCTCCATTTTTAAAAACCTTTATTTCTATAGTGTTTTGTAGTTTACTAAATTTATTTCTGAATGTTTGTCCAGTTTTTAAAAATTTGCTTAAGGATTTTTTTATTCATATATCCCAAATTTTCATAACTAACATCAGAAATAAATTTATTTTGTATGTTGACCTACTATCCCATGACCTAGCTTTATCTATTAATCACTTCTAGTCATTTTTTGTGGATTTCTCCCACAATACCCATATAAAATGACATAATACCCAATTATGTCATCTGTGAATAAAGACATCTTTTTTTTCCAATCCTTGTGGCTTTTATTTCTATTTTTGCCTTAATAGCCTGGCTAGGTTCACCAGTTTTTTTTTTTTTTTTTTTAAATTAGATGTGATGAAAGTGGCATCCTTGGGGCACCTGGGTAGCTCAGTCATTAAGCCACTGCCTTTGGCTCAGGTCAGGATCCTAGGGTCCTGGGATCAAGCCCTGCATCAGGCTCCCTGCTGGGCGGGAAGCCTGCTTCTTCCTCTCCATTCCCCCTGCTTGTGTTCCTTCTCTCCCTGTCTCTCTCTGTCAAATAAATAAATAAAATCTTTGAAAAAAAAAAAAAAGAAAGAAAGTAGCATCCTTGCTTGTTTACAGTATTACAGGGAAAGTGTGAAGTCTTTTACCATTTCTCATGACATAGGCTCTGTTTTTATATATGCCTTTTATCAGCTCAAGAAAGTTTTCTTCTATTCCTACTTCAGGTTTTCATCATGAATGGATGTAAAATTTTGTTAGTGTGTTTTCATTATTTATTGAGATGATTATAGATGTTCTTTTTTCCTGTTAATGTATCGGTTACGTTGATTACTTTAAAATTCTATACTCTGTCTTGATATATTCTCTTATTGCTAGATTTGGTTTGCTGATATTTCATTAACAATTTTTGTATCTGTGTTCATGAAGGCTATTGGTCTCTAATTTTCTTATGTCTTCATTGAATTTTGGTATCAGGTAAATGCTGACCTCATATAATGAAATAGAAAGTCTTTCTTTCCTCTTCTGTTTTCTGAAAGAGTTGTGTAAGGTTGATAGGTTTTATAGAATTCAACAGTGAAATTATCTAAGCTTGGAATTTTCTCTTTGGGAAGTTTTAATTAAAAATTCAATTTCTTTAATAATTATAGGACTGGATTTTCTATGTTTTTCTGCTCAGTTACTTTAATTTATGTCTTTTTTTTAAAGATTTTATTTATTTATTTGACAGATCACAAGTAGGCAGAGAGGCAGGCAGAGAGAGAGGGGAGGAAGCAGGCTCCCTGCTGAACAGAGAGCCCATTATGGGGCTCGATCCCAGGACCCTGAGACCATGACCTGAGCTGAGGGCAGAGGCTTTAACCCACTGAGCCACCCAGGTGCCCCTAATTTATGTCTTTTAAGAAATTTGTCTGTTTAACCCAAGGTGTTAAATTTATTGAATGACTTTTTGTTCATAATACTCCTTTATAATCTTTGTAATGTCTATGGGTCTCTGATGATATTTCTTCTTTCATTTCCGGCATTGATAATTTGTGCTTGCTTGCTTTTTTTTTCTTTATCAGTCTGACAAGGGGTTTATCAGTTTTACTGACGTTTTTCAGTGAACCAGATTTTTATTCATTGATTTTCTGCATTATTTGCTCATTTTATATTTGATTCCACTCTGTCATTTCCTTTTTTTTTCTATATTTTGCTCTTTCTTCTATTTTCTTAGGTAGAAACTGAAATCATTGATTTTAACCTTATCTTCTTCGTTTTTAAAGATTTATTTATTTTAGAGAAAGAGAGACAGTGGGGGCGTTGGGGAGGGTCAGAGAGACAGGTAGAGAGAGAAACCTCAGGCAGACACCCTGCTGAGTGCAGAGCCCAAAACAGTGCTCAGTCCCACAACCCAGAGATAATGACCTGAGCCAAGATCAAGAGTCTGTCCCTTAAACAACTGAAAAAAAAAAAGTTTTCAAAACATATATAAAAGAATGTGTATGAAAAATTTTATTGTAAGCCATTTTTTATTCATATATCCAAAATTTTCATAACTAACACCTAGAATTAAATTTATTTAGCCAACTGAGCTACCCAGGTGCCCATCTTTTCTCTTCTCATATAAGTGTTTAAAACTATAAACTTCCACTTATAAAAGTTTTTTCTTACAAGTGCTTTAGCTGCATCTCATAAATTTTGACATATTAGATCATATTAGATTTTCCCTATCCTTTAGTTGAAAATATTTTTCTCATATCCCTTGTAATTTTTTCTTTGACCACTGATTATTTAGAAGTGTATAATTTAATCTCCAAATGTTTGGAGATTTTCCAGGTATTGATTAATAATTTAATTACATTATCACCTGAGAATATATTCTGTCAGGTTTCTGTCTTCTGATATTTTCTGAGCTTTGTTTTATGGCCCAAAGTATGGTCACTCTTGGTGAGTATTCTATGTGCACCTGAGGAGAATGTGTATTCTGCTGCTTGGGGGAATAGTGTTCTAAATATTAATAAAGTAGAATTGGTTAGTGGTGTTTTTCATATCATTCTGTATCCTTATTGATTTTTCTGAGAGCTAAAATCTTCAGTGATGACTGTAGTTGCTCTGTTTTTTACTTCATTCCTGTCAGTTTTTGCTTCATGTATTTTGACATTGTTAGTTGCCTGTCTTCTTTTTATTTTTTTAAAGATTTTATTTGAGAGAGAGAGAGAGAAGGAACATAAGTTGGGGAGGGTCAGGTGGGAGCAGGAAATGGAACAGGAGACTCCCCTCTGAGCAGGGAGCCAGATGTAGAGCTCAGTCCCAGGACCCTGAGATCATGACCTGAGCTGAAGGCAGAGGCTTAACCTACTGGGCCACCCAGGTGCCCTAGTCGCCTGTCTTCTTAATGAACCGACCATTTATCATTAAGAAATGATAAGCTTTAATTACCTATGCTAATACTACATCTTAAAATCTACATTGACATTCATATAGCTTTCTTATGAAAGCATGGTTTTTATAACTGAAATATATCTATATTTAAAGAGTATCTCTTGGGGCACCTGGGTGGCTCAGTGGGTTAAAGCCTCTGCCTTCGGCTCAGGTCATGATCTCAGGTCCTGGGATCAAGCCCCGCATCGGGCTCTCTGCTCAACAGGGAGCCTGCTTCTCCCCCTCTCTCTCTGTGTCAAATAAATAAACAAAATCTTTTAAAAAAGTAAATAAAGAGTCTCTCTTGTAAACAGCATCTAGTTGAATCTTATTTTCCTTTTTAATTTGCCCACTCTTTTTTATTTTTTTAAGATTTTATTTATTCATTTGACAGAGAGAGACACAGTGAGAAAGGGAACACAAGCAGGGGGAGTAGGAGAGGGAGAAGCAGGCTTCCCACTGAGCAGGGAGCCCAAAGTGGGGCTCCATCCTAGGACCCTGGGATCATGACCTGAGCTGAAGGCAGACGCTTAATGACTGAGCCACCCAGGCATCCTAATTTGCGCATTCTGACAATCTCTGCTGTTCAATTGGAATGTTTATTTGATTTACATATTAATATAATTACTATTAAGTTTGACTTTAGGTCCATGATTTTTATATTTGTTTTCACTAGTTCTGTTTTCTTTTCCTTTTTTCCCCCTCATTGGCTGCCTTCTTTTGGATTAGTCAAGTGTGTTTTGCTTTCCTTTTTATCTCCGCTATTGACTTTTGAGCTAAAATTATTATTTTTAATAATTAATTAAAATTAATAATTTAATGTTACTCTAGGGTTATAATATGCATCCTTAACTTACCATAGCCTACCTTGATTTGACTTAATATACAATAGTATTTTTCTACTTACCTTCTATTTTTGTTATTATTGTCACATATTTTACTTTTACATATGTTATCAACCCCACATTTTTATTATTTTGCTTTAAAGTCTAAGCTATTTTTCCAGTTATCTTTTGCTATGTAACAAATTGCCCTAAAAGTTGGTAGCTTAAAACAACAGCCTATTCATCATATCTTACAATTTTATGGATCATCAATTTTAGTAGAACTTGATACTATGATTCTTCTCTACATGGTGTTTACTGTGGTTACTTACCCCCATGGTGTTTAGCTGGCAAATCGCCTGCCCAGAGTGCCCAGCCAGCTTCATAGACACGAATAATCTTGGTGGGGGGTGGTTGAGATGTTGGGCACAGATGGGTTGCTCTCTTTCCCTGTAGTCCCAGCACCTCCCCACATGGTCTCTCCAGCAAGCTAGACAGATGTCTTCCCTAATGGCTCAGGGTTTAATGAGACCAGTGTAGAGGTTATGTTTTCTTAAATGCTGGTCCCAGAACTCTTGTAGTCACTTCACTGGGTATCTTTTGATTAAAGTAGGCCCAGGCCAGCAGAGATTCAAGGAGAGGGGAAATAGACCCTACAAATTTATTGAAGAAGTGGTGAATAATTTTCAGTCATTTTAACCGGTAGCTATTGTTTTTTCTTTTAGCTTAAATTTTAGTTTTATTTATTTATTTATTTTAGTAAAAACAGTATCTTTACGGTTTACAGGGTTATTTCTGCGTGGCAAAAATTCTCTCTTTGAGTTTTTTCTTTATTACCTTGTTTTTTTCCCTCTGTATTCTCCCATTCAGGCTTGGCTGCCACAATCAGACAGGTAGAAAGTATGAGAACACTTTGTTCTTGCATCTGTGGTAGAAACCTCAGCAGCAGACATAACTGCTCCAGATCTGTCAGAAGCCTACTTTTGGGTTTTAAGATATTAATAAATTAGAAATAGATCAGCCTTTTAGGTATGCTACCATACTTATTATATCTGATACCCACCACTTCTTTGTGTAAATCATACTTCATCAGGTATTATTTCCTAACAGTAAAGCATGAAATAAGGTACTTTCACAAAAAAGGTAACTCAGAGATTTTGACACCAGCATACCTGCAGGGTAAGAGAGCTAAAGGATATTCCTTATGCTAAATGGAAATGACAACAAATGGAAACTTGGATCTTTAGGAAGGGCTGAATAGAATCAGAAATGGGTGAATATGTGAATAAATATTAGAAAACAGACATTTTTCCTCTATATTTATATAAAATGCTTCAGACTGTTATAAGTGAAAATTACAGCATTACATTATGTGGCTGGTAATACAGTTGACCCTTTTTTTTTTAATTTTTTATAAACATATAATGTATTATTAGCCCCAGGGGTACAGATCTGTGGATCGCCAGATTTACACACTTCACAGCACTCACCATTGCACATACCATCCCCCATGTCCATAAACCCACCACCCTCTCCTGATACCCCTCCCCTCAGCAACCTTCAGTTTGTTTTGTGAGATTAAGAGTCTCTTATGGTTTGTCTCCTTCCCAATCCCATCTTGTTTCATTTATTCTTTTCCTACCCCCTAAACCCCCCACGTTGTATCTCCACTTCCTCACATCAGGGAGATCATATGATAGTTGTTTTTCTCCAATTGACTTATTTCGCTAAGCATAATACCCTCTAGTTCCATCCACATCGTCGCAAATGGCAAGATTTCATTTCTTTTGATGGCTGCATAGTATTCCATTGTATATATATATATATACCACCTCTTCTTTGTCCATTCATCTGTTGATGGACATCTAGGTTCTTTCCATAGTTTGGCTATTGTGGACATTGCTGCTATAAACATTCAGGTGCACGTGCCCCTTCGGATCACTACGTTTGTATCCTTAGGGTAAATACCCAGTAGTGCAATTGCTGGGTCATAGGGTACCTCTATTTTCAACTTTTTGAGGAACCTCCATGCTGTTTTCCAGAGTGGTTGCACCAGCTTGCATTCCCACCAACAGTGTAGGAGGGTTCCCCTTTCTCCGCATCCTCTCCAGCATCAATACAGTTGGCTCTTAACACGGGTTAGGGGCACTGATAGCCATGCAGTCAAAAATTTATGTGTAAATTTTGACTCCCCCCAGAACTTTTAGTTACTAATAGCCTACTGGTGACCAGAAGCCTTACCAATAACATGAACAGTTGATTAACACATAGTTTATATCTTATATAATATATATTATATACTGTATTCTCATAATAAAGTAAGCTAAACAAAAGAAAATATTAATAAAATCATAAGGAGGATAAGATACATTTAAGGTACTATACTGTATTTACTGAAAGAAATCTGTGTATAAATGGACCCATGCAGTTCAAACCCATGTTGTTCAGGGATCAACTGTTCCTATAGGTGTAGTACATATGACAACTATAGCATGAAGGATGAGTGGGGCAAAGGTACTTACATAATTACAGCATTCATGCATTTTATGGGATGTCATAAAATTTTAACTCTAAATAGACTGTAAAAAGTTATATATTGTAATCCCTAGAACAACCCTAGACCAACAAAGAGATATGCAGAAGACATAGCTTTGAAGCCATTAAACAAATTAAAATTGACTTTTAAAAATGATTCATAAAGAAGAAAGAAAGGATGAACAAAAGAACAAAAAAGCCAAAGAAACTACCGGGAAAAAGTCATAAAACAGTAGACCATTATCCACGTATAGTCAACTTACAGCACAGATTGTCAGAATGGATAAACAAACAAAAAAACAAGATCCATCTATCTGTTGTCTACTATAAATCTAAAGACACAGTAGGGTAAATAAATAGAAAAATATATACTGTGAAATACATGTATGAGAAGACCAGACTGGTTATGTTAATACCAAATAAAGTAGACTTCAAGGCAACCAGTGTCACTTGAAGTGAAGGGCAGCTTTTCGTAATGATGAAAGAATCAGCTTATCAGACTGATGTAACAGTCACAAATAGTGTGTGACCATGTACTTGAAACAATAGTTCACAGCATTAAAGATACAAATATCAGTAAGCATTATTGGAGATTTTACATCCCTCTCTCAGCAATTGATACAAGAGCTAGACACATGGTGCGCCTGGGTGGCTCAGTGGGTTAAAGCCTCTGCCTTTGGCTCAGGTCATGATCCCAGGGTCCTGGGATCGAGCCCTACATCGGGCTCTCTGCTCAGCGGGAAGCCTGCTTCCTCCTCTCTCTCTCTCTGCCTGCCTCTCTGCCTACTTGTGATCTCTCTCTGTCAAATAAATAAATAAAATCTTAAAAAAAAAAGAGCTAGACACAAAAATCAGTAAGATTTAGAAGCTGTGAACACTTTAATCAGCTTGATCACTCAAAATCACTTATCTAGGAGATATTTATAGAACATTATATACAGCAACTGCAGCAGAATACACATTTTTTTCAAAGACATATGGTATATTCACTTAGATGAAGTGTATGCTGGGGATATAATATGTTTTGATACATTTAGAAGAGTTGAATTCAGGAGTATATTTGCTGACCACAATGAAGTTAAGTTAAAAATTGTTAAGAATTTGATATAAAGGAAAATCTCAAATATTTGAAAGTTTAAAAATGTACTCCTAAATAATCCATGGGTAAAAGAAAACTATCACACAAAAAAATTAGAAAATATTGCAAACTGAATGGTGGTGAGAAGAAAATATTTCAAAATGTGCAAGATGCAGCTAAAGCAAGGCTTATGGAAAACACTATGGCTTTAAATGCTTATATTAGAAAAGACAGAAGGCCTAAAAATCATTTTAAGGAGCTAGAAAAAGTAAAATAAATTAAATCCAAAGTAAGAAAAAGAAATAACAGATTAGAAAGAAAGAAGCCAAACTTTCTTATTTATAGATAGCATTGTTCATGTGTGAAGTCCTAAGACACCTACAAAACAACCTCTAGAACCAAAAGATTAATATAGCAGGGTTACAGGATATAAGAAAATTGTACAAAAATTAATTATATTTTTAAATATAAGCAACAAATGATTAGAAAATGAAAATTAGGGGCACCTGGGTGGCTCAGTTGGTTAAGTGTCCGACTCTTGGTTTTGACTCAGGTCGTAATCTTAGGGTCAAGAAATTGAGCTCTACACTGGGCTCCCTGCTCAGCAGGAAGTCTGCTTGAGGTTCTTTCCCCCTGCTATCCCTCCTGCTCCTCCCCCCACTCGCATTCTCTCTCTCTCAGAAATAAATAAATAAACAAATCTTTTTAAAAAAAGAAAATTAAAATGAAAAATAATTACATTTATAAAAGAGTAAAAAAGTCTTACAATACTTAGGGGAAAACATGCAAAAGACAGAAAGGCATATATACATTGATCACTCAGAATATTGCTGTGAGAAACTAAGGAAAACCTAAATCATGCATTATACCATAACTACAAGTTGAAAGAATCATTATTGTTAGGAGGTTAGTTCTCACCAAATTGAAATATAACTTTATTTGAATATAAATCATAGTTCCAGTGGGATTTTTGGGTAAAAATTGGTAATCTGATTAAAAATAAAAAAGACCTAGAATATAAAAGGACTTAGAATAAAGCAGCCTTGAAAAAGTACAATAAAACTGGAAGAAACTGACTTTAAGACTTAATATACAGCTACAGTAACCAGCATGTCACTGTCATAAAGGTTGACCAAAAGATCAATGGAATATAATATCCCAATACTGGATCCACACATCTGTGTTCATTTGATTTTCAGTAAATCACCAGAACTTATTGGGAAATGAAAGTCTTTTCTATAAATCGTGTTGGAATATCTGGATATCCAAACAGAAAAACAATGAACCTTGACCCCTTACTCATACCATATAAAAATTAATTCAAGATGGAGCATAGACAGATCTATACTCTAAAGCTAAAACTATAAAGCTTCTAAAACAGCACTGTTTAGGAGCGCCTGGGTGGCTCAGTCGTTAAGCGTCTGCCTTCAGCTTGGGTCATGATCCCAGGGTCCTGGGTTCGAGCCCCACATCTGGCTCCCTGCTCAGCAGGAAGCCTGCTTCTCCCACTCCCCCTGCTTCTGTTCCCTCTCTCACTGTGTCTCTCTCTGTCAAATAAATAAATAAAGTCTTAAAAAAAATAGCATTGTTTAATAGAACTTTCTGCAATGTTAGGACTGTCCTGAATCTGTCATTGTCCAATAAAGTAGCTGCTAGTCATATGTAGTTGTTGGGTATTTGAAATGTGTCTATTGTAACAGGAAGTTAATTTTAAATTTTATTTAATTTTAGTTAGTTTATATAACTAATGTCTATATGAATCAGTTTAATGGACTGCATTGAACAGGAAAATTCTAGAAGAAAGTGTAGGAAAATATCTTCACAAGCTGAGGGTGGGCAGTTGTTCCTTAAACACAGAAAGCAATAACCATAAAAGAAAGAGTAGATGAATTAGAGTCATCAAAATATAAAACTTTTGCTATCTAAACACACCACTAAGAAAATAAATAGGCAAACCATAGACTGGGAGAAAATATTTGCAAAACAAGTATGCTGACAAAATTCTGGTATTACAGAGAATACAGAACTCCTAAAGCTCAATACCAAAAAGACGCAATCCAGTTAAAATGGGGATAAAATACTTGAACAAACACTGCACAAAGGAAAATATGCAAGGGCCCAATAAGTACCAAAAAGAAAAAAAAATGTCCAACGTAATTTTTTGTCATGGAAATGCACATTAAAGCACGAGGTACTACCACGTACCCCTTGGAAAGGCCAACATGCTAAAATTAAAACTACTGACAATATTTTTTTTTAAAGATTTTATTTATTTATTTGTTAGAGAGAGAGAGCGAGCGAGCACAGGCTGACAGAGAGGCAGGCAGAGGCAGAGGGAGAAGCAGGCTCCCCGCCAAACAAGGAGCCCGATGTGGGACTCGATCCCAGGACGCTGGGATCATGACCTGAGCCGAGGGCAGCTGCCCAACCAACTGAGCCACCCAGGTGTCCCAAAAACTACCGACAATATTAAATGTTGTCAAGGTTTTGGAACAACCAGAACCCTCATACACTGATGATGGGAGTATACATGGTACTATTTTGGGAAAAGTTCTGCCAGTTTCCTATAGATTTAAAAAATTAACCCATTAATTCCATTCCTACATTTGTTCCCAGAGAAATAAAAACATGCATTCACAAAATATGTACAGAATGATCTAGCAATTTTCTACATAATGACCAAAAACTGGAAACAGCCAAAGTGTTCATCAGTAAGAGAATGGATAAGTAAGCTGTGGGATATTTATACTATGGAATACTATTGCTCAATAAAAAGAAACAGACCGCTGAAAATAAACAGCCACATGGACAAATGTGCTTAGTGAAAGAAATCATACATAAAATGGCACATGCTATAAGCTTTGATTTATATGAAGTTGAAAGACAAGCAAAACTCATGGGGGATGGAAAAATATCAGAAACTGTTATTACCCCTTTTGAAAGATAAGATTGGGAAGGAGCATAAGGAGCTTTCTGGAGTTGTGATAATGGTAATTAGGGTTTTTGTTACATAGTTTTGTGTAATTTTCAAAACTTATAGAATGGTACCCTGAAGACTTGTGTATTTCATGTAACTTTTATTTGAAAATAATTCTAATTGATAATATGCTTAAGATGTTAGTGCTTCAAGTTTACAATTTACTTTGGAATGCTTCAGTATAATACAGTGGATTGATGTGTGGCCAATGGGATGATTCATATACGACTAAGTGAGGACAGTGTATGTTCATTATAGATTCTAGGTAGGTGCAGTACATACATGTTCTCTGCACAAATTCTTCCTTCAATTTTTAAGAATTAAGATCCTAAATTCTTTCAGTCTTTCTGTGTGTTCGAACATTTTCCTGATGAACATTGGAAAAAATATCTACTATGATTTTTTTAGTAAAAAAGTGACTTGCACCCAGCACAAATATTTGGAAAGTATAAAAAATAAAAGGAAGTAATAATATTTTCCGTAACCCAGCCATCCAGAAATAACTCTTACTTGATGGTTTCACTTTCAAGTCTTTTTCTATGCTTTATTTTTACTTTGTTTAATGTCTATGTTCATATTTTATATACTGCCTTATATTTTATACTTGTATCCTATAAAATATTCTGGTTTTCCCTAATAAGATTTATAGCTTTTCATTTCCACTGCCAGATAATATTCTACTGTTAGTATACTAGCTTACCTAAGTATCCTTCTATTTTGTGTGTTTACATTGTTTTTTCTATCTTACTAATAATACCGCTATAATGGATATCATTTTGCAAGAAGCTTATTCTGTGTTTTAGGTCCTTATAAGTGCAAGTACCATGTCAAAGGGTATGAAAATTTCAAAGCCCTTCATACACATTGTCAAATTGCTGACGTTTTTCCTAGACTAGTCCCTGAGACACCTCTATAGAAACCTCAAGCTGCTCAAAGCCCACTTAAAACACCACTGACCTAGAATATTTGAGTTATTCACAGGCTATATATCAAATTGAATTTTTTTTCCTTATGGTAGCAGATCAGGTTTATTTATTTATTATAATTTTTAATTTTTTTATTAACATATAATGTATTATTAGCCCCAGGGGTACAGGTCTGTGAATCTCCAGGTTTACACACAAATTGTAATTTTTTTTAGATTTATTTTTTTTAGACAGAGAGAGCATGTGCACACGCATGCAAATGGGAGAGGTAGAGGGAGAGAGAGGACCCCTACAAACTCCCTGTAGAGCGTGGAGCCCAGTGCAGAGCCCACCCTACAACCCTGAGACCATGACCCCAATTGAAATCAAGAGTTGGATGCTTAACTGAGCTACCCGGGTGCCCCAAATTGGTTTTTTTAAAAGGATTGATTGATTGATTGATTGATTGCCATTTTGAAGTTCAGAAGTTTTAGTGACTTGTCAAAAATTCCCACTGATTATTGACAGAGCCACCACTTGACACTGTATATGTCAAGGTGCTATTTAGAAAAAAACAGGTATTTAATAATGTTGGTTAAGTGAACACATGCATAAATGAAGGTACCAAAGTCTTAGATCAAAGGCTTAGATTTACATTTTCAGTGCATTTCCCTTCAGAACTATGAAAGACTTAGGTTATCAGGCAGATACCAGCCTGAATGATGTTCTCATTCACATAGTGGTTTACTCGTTCTGTTCATACCTACCTCATGTGAAGAAAGCAGCTCTCTGATTTTTCTTTGGCTCAGAACACAGAATTACATGTAACGTACAAGTAATTACAAGATGCTCATTGATCAGTTGTTGGAAATGTGGTCCAGGTCACAGTGACATGAGTATCTCCTGACTCTTTGTTTGCTAGGCTTCTAGTGTGAATCACAAAAGCACTGATGGGTAGCCTGCCGCTCCCTCCTCTGAGGGAGGGTTCCCTGCGCAGGGTCATCCCGCACAGTGCAGCAGGCCTGAGGCAAGGGAACTGGGGCGACCGTCAGCACAGACACTGTACGTGGCAGCAGTGTGAGCAGACACCCCAGGAAGCTGTGGTTCCAGGGGCTGCAGAGGCTGCTGTCTTATGGAGACGCGGCCTTTCTGTGAAACAGAGACTAGATGGGGAGGGAGGCAGTTCCTCTGTAAACACACCCAGGAGGAAGGCTTGTTTGTCCTTGTGTACAAGGAAGAAAATGAGACTAATTTTTCTGTATTTCCTACAATTCTCTGCTCAGAGAACGAATCAAGTATTGCTGTGAGCAGCTGCGTACTCTGTTGCCGTGTATAAAGGGAAGAAAGAATGATTCGGCTTCGATTCTTGAGGCAACAGTTGATTATGTGAAGTACATCCGGGAGAAAATCCCCCCAGCCATTATGGACCAGGTATTTGACTCCAAGCCCTTGAATTTTATCCTCACACACAGTGCTTTAAAGCCACAGTTTTATTTCTTATAATTGGAAATGTATGTGTGTTTGTGTATATGAAAAAATATCTGTATCTAAATAGATTGCACACTTTGTCTCTCTCTCAGATTACGGACATACTTCAGGGCAATAGGAGGTTTTGTAAGAAACAGCAGATGTCCATCCAGCTCTCCCTCCCAGGCACAATCATGGCACAAAGGTATGACGAGGGCTCTTGTGAATTGGAAGTTGGCTTGTTAGTTTCCTCGGATGCGAACATTAGAAGTATTAGAAGTATTCAGGCACTGAACCCCCCCATAATGAAAACTCAAGTATTTATTAAGAATCCGTGAACTTGGGGCTCCTGGGTGGCTTAGTCGGTTAAACATTCAACTCTTGATTTCAGCTCAGGTCATCATCTCGGGGTTGTGAGATCAAGCCCAGTGTGGGACCCCATGCTGGGCATGGAGTGTGGTTAAGATTCTCTCCCTCTCCCTCTGACCTTCCTCCACCGCCCAGGAACCTCCCCACATGCCTGCGCTCTGTCTCTCAAGAAAAAAAAAAAAAAAAAAAATCAGTGAACTTTTCCCATTGCCGTTGTGTGTCATTTAGTCACAATGATAAAATATGTAATATTCTCAGGCCCTGATCCTTTCATCATTTGACTCACTCTTATTTCTTCTCTTGTTAATTCTCAAGATCTTAAAATAAGGCTTTATGAGTAGTGATGGTCATGCCTGGCAGATGGATAGAGGCAAGATGCATTCTAGCATTTCTCTGTCGCAGGAGTTCATGGGCCCTGAAGCAATCCAGCCTTATTTCAGTTGGGAGTTTTTAAATAATTTGCTGGTGCAAAATGTGACATGCCAAATGAATGCTTTCTTATTTTAATTTATTAGAATATATAACAAAGAAAAACTATAAAGCACATGATGCCTCCACATTCTAAACTATCATCATGTACCCTGTTCAACCATTTGTTCTTATGCCAAAATTATCCATAGTGTAGGCTCTTTCTTTGTTAATTAGAACATAAATGATAGAACAATTGCACTCAGTAGTGTTCATGTAGTCTTCCTTGAGAATTGTGTAAGGTGTTTGTTTTTGGTTTTTTTTCCTGTCCTTTTAAGGGAAAATGGTGTGTTGACAAGCACTTACTCACCTGTGAGAGGGATCAGATTCCTGGCTAATAAGTGCTTGAATGTGTACTCTGTTCCTGCCTCAGGGGGCTCCTTGGATGAAGATGTGAGAGGTGAGCTCCCCCTGATACCCTTGTGGTTGTAGTATCCTTGGCTTATGTGGTGTCCTGGGCACCCTTGCACTCCTCTGCATTCATTGCTGTAGCCAGGGAAAGGAGTGTCACTAGACGATTACACCATGAGTCCTTCTGATATACCTGCCAGAAGTACAAAAGATGGCCACAGGCGTTTTTATGGTGTTATCTCAGAAATTGGTCTTAAAATTGACCATCATTCCCAGAAAGCTCATCTTCTTTTTATTGAGGAATAATTGACATATAACATTGTATTAGCTTCATGTATACAACATGATTTGTTATGTATACACATTGTGAAATGATCACCACAATAAGTCTGCTTAACACCTGTCAACAAGATTACAATATTTTTTCTTATAACTTTTAAGATCTAGTCTCTTGGCAACCTTCAAATATGCAGCATAGCATTATTAATTATAATCACCATGCTGTACAATATATCACCAGGACTTTTTTATTCTGTAACTGAAAGTTTTATGCCTTTTGACTGGTTTCACCCATTTCCTCCAGCCCCCCAGCCACCAGTCTGTTCTCTGTATCTATGAGCTTGATTTTTATGTGTTTGTTTGTTTTTTGAGTTTCTATGTATAAATGAGATCATACAGTATTTGTCTTTCTCTGTCTGATTTCACGAAGCATAATGCCCTCAAGGTCCACTTATATTGTCATAAGTGGCAAGATTTCATTCTTTTTTATGTGTGTGTATTTATATATCTATATCTATCATATTTTCTTTATCCAGTTATCCATCAGTGGATACTTAGGTTGTTCCTGGCTCTTGTCAGTAATGCTGCAATGAACATAGAGATGCCTATATCTTTTTGAGTTAGTGTTTTCATTTTCTTTGGATAAATACCCAGAGATAGGATTCTTGGATCATATAGTAGCATTATTTTAATTTTTTTGAGGAAACTCCATACTGTTTTCCATAGTGGCTGCATCAATTTACATTCCCACCAAGAGACACAAGTACATATCCTCACTAACACTGATTATTTCTTGTCTTTTTGATGATAGCCATTCTAATGGGTGTGAGGTAATATCTTGTAGTTTTTTTGATTTACATTTCTCTGATGATTAATGATGTTGGGCATCTTTTCATGTACCCATTGACCATTTGTGTGTCTTCTTAGGAAAAATGCCTATTCAATCCTCTGCCCATGTTTAAATCAGTTTGTTTCTTTGCTATTGACTTATAGGAGTTCTTCATATATTTTGGACATTAACCCCTTTTCAGATATATGACTTGCAAATATCATCTCCAAGACCAAAGTCAAGGAGCTTACCCGCTATTTTTTTCTAGGAGTTTTATGGTTTCAGGTTTTATGTTTAAGTCTTTAATGTATTTTAAGTTAATTTTTGTGTATGGTATAAGATAGGCATCGGGTTTCCTTCTTTTGCATGTGACTATCCATTAAAAAGCCCATCTTATTGATAGGTGAGAAGCACATTGGTGAATTTGATACGTGAATAGAATCTGAAAGGAAGGGAAGTACTAACTATGTACTGAGCATTTAGCATATCAACCTTTTCCCTCCCTTGTATCTTTGCTTAAATTGCTTAAGTGTCACCTTCTCAGTGAATCTCAACTGCTCAATCAAAACTACGTAATTTCCAGCATCATATAATGCATGGGACTGATTATCCATTTCGATACTGTATATTTTTCATAGCACTTATTTCCTGCTAATATTCTTTATTTGGATATGTTCTCATGGCCTGTGTTTTCCCACTAAGAAGAGATATCAACTCCATGAAGGCAGGAAATTGTTTTTTGCTTCTTTTGTTCATTGCTGTATTTCTAGTACCTAGAACACTGACCAGCCTGCAGCTGGTACTCAAGAAACCTTCATCAGATGAGTATTCCTTCTGAAACAAATATTTACCCACTGTGAGGCATTTTGTTATTTGGGTTATGAAGTCTAGGCATGCCCATGTACTTGTAGAAATAAGAAGATGGAAAAAAGCAGAGCCAGAGTAAAAGAACACAGCTACCTGTTTGTGCCTTTTCTATTCCTGACGGTTACTTTTCACTGAGAAACCAGCAAGGCACTGAGCTCCTAATCTTCATGTTGGATGCTAGATGACAGGACACCCTGACCTATCTTTTCAGTGCCCGAGTCTGAGGTCACTCTTTTGCAGACTTCCATGAAGGGATTCTACTCGCTTACCTCAGCACCTTCCCTGTGGTGGGGATGTCCTTTTCATACTGTACCTGGGGAACTCCCAGTTCATCCGTTAGTTCTCAGCTTAAATGTCCCTGCTTGAAAGATGGGGGCACAAGGACAAACAAGATGCATTCTTGTTCTTATGGAGCTGGCAAATTAGTAGCAGAGAGAGT
>RCUC01139947.1:0-54937 GCA_003697995.1 Taxidea taxus jeffersonii
GATGACTGTTTCAATCTCCTTACTGGTTATGGGCCTATTCAGGTTTTCTATTTCTTCCTGGTTCAGTTTTGGCAGTTTATATGTCTCTAGGAAAGCATCCATTTCTTCCAGATTGTCGAATTTGTTGGCATAGAGTTGTTCATAATATGTTCTTATGATTGTTTGTATTTCTTTGGTGTTGGTTGTGATCTCTCCTCTTTCATTCATGATTTTATTTATTTGGGTCCTTTCTCTTTTCTTTTGGATAAGTCTGGCCAGGGGTTTATCAATCTTATTAATTCTTTCAAAGAACCAGCTCCTAGTTTCATTGATTTGTTCTATTGTTTTTTTGGTTTCTATTTCATTGATTTCTGCTTTGATCTTTATTATTTCTCTTCTCCTGCTGGGTTTAGGCTTTCTTTGTTGTTCTTTCTCGAGCTCCTTTAGGTGTAGGGTTAGGTTGTGTATTTGAGACCTTTCCTGTTTCTTGAGATAGGCTTGTATCGCTATATATTTTCCTCAGGACTGCCATTGCTGTGTCCCACAGATTTTGGACCGTTGTGTTTTCATTATCATTTGTTTCCATGGTTTTTTTCAATTCTTCTTTAATTTCCTGGTTGACCCATTCATTCTTTAGAAGGATGCTGTTGAGTCTCCATGTATTTGTGCTCTTTCCAGATTTCCTTTTGTGATTGAGTTCTAGCTTCAGAGCATTGTGGTCTGAAATAGGCAGGGAATAATCCCAATCTTTTGATACCGGTTGAGACCTGATTTATGACCCAGGATGTGATCTATTCTGGAGAGTGTTCCATGGGCACTAGAGAAGAATGTGTATTCTGTTGATTTGGGACGGAATGTTCTGAATATATCTGTGATGTCCATGTGCTCCAGTGTGTCATTTAAGACCTTTATTTCTTTGTTGATCTTTTGCTTGGATGATCTGTCCATTTCAGTGAGGGGTGTGTTAAAGTCTCCAACTATTATTGTATTCTTGTCAATGTGTTTTTGATTTTGTTATTAATTGGTTTATATAGTTGGCTGTTCCCATGTTAGGGACATAGATATTTAAAATTGTTAGATCTTCTTGTCAGACATACCCTTTGAGTATGATATAGTGTCCTTCCTCATCTCTTATTATAGTCTTTGGCTTAAAATCTAATTGATCTGATATAAGATTTGCCACCCCAGCTTTCTTCTGATGTCCATTAGCATGGTAAATTGTTTTCCACCCCCTCACTTTCAATCTGGAGGTGTCTTCAGGTCTAAGATGAGTTTCTTGTAGGCAGCATATGGATGGGTTTTGTTTTTTTATCCATTCTGAAACCCTGTGTCTTTTGATTGGGGCATTTAGCCCATTTACGTTCAGGGTAACTATTGAGAGATATGAATTTAGTGCCATTGTATTGCCTGTAAGGTGATTGTTACTGTATATTGTCTCTGTTCCTTTCTGATCTACTACTTTTAGGGTCTCTCTTTGCTTAGAGGACCCCTTTCAGTATTTCCTGTAGAGCTGGTTTGGTGTTTGCAAATTCTTTCAGTTTTTGTTTGTCCTGGAAGCTTTTTATCTCTCCTTCTCTTTTCAATGATAACCTAGCTGGGTAAAGTATTCTTGGCTGCATATTTTTCCCGTTTAGTGCTCTGAATATATCATGTCAGCTCTTTCTGGCCTGCCAGGTCTCTGTGGATAAGTCTGCTGCCAATCTAATATTTTTACCATTGTATGTTACAGACTTCTTGTCCCGGGCTGCTTTCAGGATTTTCTCTTTGTCGCTAAGACTTGTAAATTTTACTATTAGATGATGGGGTGTGGACCTATTCCTATTGATTGATTTTGAGGAGGGTTCTCTGCACCTCCTGGATTTTGGTGCTTGTTCCCTTTGCTATATTAGGGAAATTCTCTACAATAATCCTCTCCAATATACCTTCTGCTCCTCTCTCTCTTTCTTCTTCTTCTGGAATTCCAATTATTCTAATGTTGTTTCGTCTTATGGTATCACTTATCTCTCGAATTCTCCCCTTGTGGTCCAGTAGTTGTCTCTCTTTTGCTCAGCTTCTTTATTCTCTGTCATTTGGTCTTCTATATCACTAATTCTTTCTTCTGCCTCATTTATCCTAGCAGTAAGAGCCTCCATTTTTGATTGCACCTCATTAATAGCTTTTTTAATTTCAACTTGATTAGATCTTAGTTCTTTTATTTCTCCAGAAAGGGCTTTTGTTTCTCCAGACAGGGTTTCTCTAATATCTTCCATGCCTTTTTCGAGCCCAGCTAGAACCTTGAGAATCATCGTCCTGAATTCCAGATCTGACATATTACCAATGTCTGCATTGATTAGGTCCCTAGCCTTCGGTTCTGCCTCCTGTTCTTTTTTTTGTGGTGAGTTTTTCCGCCTTGTCATTTTGTCCAGATAAGAATCCGCTGTTCTCCTTGTGAAGTGAACTTGGTCTTGGCTGGATTTCTTGTTGATCTTCTGGGGGAGGGGCCTGTTGTAGTGATTCTCAAGTGTCTCTGCCCCAGGCGGAATTGCACCGCCCTTACCAGGGGCCGGGCTAATAATCCTCTCAGGTTCGCTTTCAGGAGCTTTTGTTCCCTGAATGCTTTCCGTAGAGTTCCAGAGGACGGGAATGAAAATGGCAGCCTCCCAATCTCTGGCTCAGAGGAGCTGAGAGCTAGGGGCCCCAGTCTTCAGTGTGCCTTCAGAGAAAAGTGCTTAATCACTCCCATCTCCCCAGCCTCCAGCCACGCTTGGAGAAAATCATGCGAAATCCATCCCATCTCACTGGCTTCTGGCTACGCTCCGAGCTCACCCAGCCTGTGACCAAGCGTCTCTGTCTCTGGCAGAGTCCCACCTGGAGTCTCCGAATCCCGTAGATCCCTGAGCTCTCCCAGGTCGGAGTCTCCCCGGATCTTGTGGGGACCCCTTGCACAGAGCACAAGCCCGTGTCACAGACCACGGCTCTAGGAAACCCCAAATTGAGAGCTCACTCCTTGGCTCTGTCTCTGCAGCCAGCTTCCCCGCTCTAATACCTGTGAGCTCTGCGACACTCAGACACCCTGATCCTTTTGTGACCCCGTGGGACCTGAGTCCACGCTGTCCCCGTGAGGTCTTCACCCCAGTTTAGCCTCTGGAGCAATGTCCCTCCATGGAGCAGACTTTTAAAAGTCCTGATTTTGTGCTCCGTTGTTCCACCACTTGCTGGGAGCCGGCCCTTTCCCCCGGGTCTATCTTCCCATCGCGTTGGATTCACTTCTCCGCTGGTTCTACCTTTTAGAAAGTGGTCAATTTTCTGTTTCTAGAATTGCTCTTCTTCTCTTTGATCTCCTGTTGGATTCGTAGGTGTTCGGAATGGTTTGATAGGCTATCTAGCTGATCTCCTGCTGCCTGATGTTGTCTCAGCCTGCTACTTCTCTGCCATCTTCTGTGTTCTTCTGCTACTTTTTTATGTTTTAAAAAAATCTTTATTATGAAAACTTTAAGCATATAAGAAGTAGAGAGAATACTATAATAAGCCTCCGTAAACCCATCAACCAGCTTCAAAATGGCAAAATTTTGCTCATATTATTTTTATCTTTTTTCATGCAAACACTGGTATTTCACACAAACACTGGTATTTTATTTTATTTCAGAACATTTAAAACAACTTTCTCCTGTCGTGCCACTTTTTTCTATGAATTCTTCACTATGCATCCGTAAAATTCTTTCATTTTTTAGATTTTATTTTTTGACAGAGAGACAGTGACAGCGAGAGAGGGAACACAAGCAGAGGGAGTTGGAGAGGGAAAAGCAGGCATCCCACTGAGCAGGGAACCCCATGTAGGGCCCCATCCCAGGACCCGAGATCATGACCTGAGCCTAAGGCATTCACTTAACGACTGAGCCACCCAGGTGCCCCGTGTAAATTTTTAAGAAACATAATCACCAAAGTATTACCATATCTAACAAAATTTGCAATACTCTTTTCATACTGTACATATTGTCTTAAAAACCCAATTTTACAAGTATTTTGATGGGATCAGGATCCAAACAATTTCCACATATTGCATTTGGCTAATTTGTTCCTTAAATCTCTTTTATAATCATCCTTCCCCTCCTTTTTATGCCATTAATTTAGGGGCAACTTGGTCAGTTATCCACATTCTGGATTAATTGGTGACAATCTCAGGGTGTCATTTAAATTGTCTCACTGTTCCCTGCTATTTCCTATAAGAAAGGTGGTAGCTAGCTCTACAGGTTTGATTAAGTTTAGGTTACATTTTTATGACAAGAATAGTACATAAAGGATGCTGAAAACTTCCTTCTGCACACACCAGGAGGTTTAAAGTCTATGGTTCCATTTTAGTGCATCTATGACTGATTTGTGGGTTCAAGAGTCTGACTTATTTTATATAGGCTACTATTCAGAATCCCTTCAAGTCAAAATTAATGGAATAGTGCTATAATTTTTAAAATTCTGTGAGAATTCTATTTGGTGATCCATATCTAGAGTCTACACAGTAAGTGGGAAGAGTGAAACAACATGATTAGTTGTTACTTTTGAAGACAAGGAATAGTGATAAGGCCATGGCAATGAGGCATCCAAAAATCACAAGCCACCTGTCTCACCACTGGGATCAGATACTGAATGGATGTCATCCTGAGATGGGTGCTTGACCTTGACTTACACCCTTTTCTTCCTCCCAGGTGTAACACTCACCTCTACCCTACCAGCTCTCTGTTTCTGTCTGGACTTCTGGAGAAAGGTTCTCTTCCAGAAAGGGGCCTTTGCCGATGTTACATTGACTTTTACATTCTCCTTTAAAGAGAAAATGCCAGGGACACCTGGGTGGCTCAGTTGGTTGAGCGGCTGCCTTCAGCTCAGGTCATGATCCCAGCATCCTGGGATCAAGTCCCACATCGGGCTCCTTCCTCAGTGGGGAGCCTGCTTCTCCCTCTGCCTCTGCCTGCCACTCTGTCTGCCTGTGCTCCCTCTCTCTCTCTCTCTCTCTCTAACAAATAAATAAATAAAATCTTCAAAAGAAAAAGAGAAAATGCCAGTTACTTCACAGCATAGTTAGTACTAAAAAAAAATTATTGGTCTCACTAAGAATGGGCCAATCATCTCTTGAATGTTTTAGAAAAATGATGAAACAAGATATTTTGAGTTCTGAGAGTTTAAGAAAAATCAGTCAAGAGAACTTTAGCCAGCAAAAAGTTGAGGATAGGGGAGGTGACAGTTCTAAGCTTAGACCATGACAGATACTAGAGTAAAACTTTTCAGTGTTAGTGTCTTCTTAACAATCCAACCCATCCATCCACTGCAGGCTTTACCCCAAAAGAAAGTAAAAGATACATTCCCTAGGGTATCTTTTACATTCAGATCAAAGGTATGTTCCCTAGTGACCCCATTATTATGAGGGATAGTCTGTGTGTACCAAGAGGAAGGGATAGTGTTTTGGAAGGGAAGAGACTAGACCTTGGGCTGCTACCTCCCAATAATGTATAATTGTTTTAAGATTAAGCAGGTCTATGAATTGCATTTCAAGCTGTGTAGAAAGACATCAAGTTCAACTTAGCATATACTATCTTGTTGAATTCCCATAACAAGCCTATGAGATTGTAGGTATTATTCATCTTTATTTTGCTGATGAGAAAGCTGAGGCTCAGAGAAGTAAATCAAACTGATTTAAGTCTCACAGCTAGTAATATGTTTTATTTTTTTAATGGATTTTGTAACACTGTCCTCTGAAAGGCCTAGAAACAATAATAGACCCAATAACAAGGTGCACCCTAGTTGTCTCTAAGGCATTTCTCACAAAAACAAAACAAAACAAAAACTAGTCTTTTTTAGAGAAGTGTCCAATTCCAGGTATAGCAAAGGAAATGTACAAAATGACCTTGGAATATATTATATTAGAAAACAAAGAAGTAACAGTGACTACTAGAGTTGTGCCAAAATGAGTTATTAGCCAACAAAAGTCAGAAAGACCCTCTCAAGTTGGCTATGAAAATTAGAGCATCAAAAAATAATTAGGGAGGGTTGAAAAACATTAAATATGTTAAAACTTATGATTCATAAAGATATCTTTAAAATTTCATTCCCTGGGCACATCTGGAAGATTCTAGGAAACCATTTTGTTGTTTGGAAAACTGACAAATAAAGGGGTAAAAACCTATGCATCTATCTTTCTTTTCCCATATGAACTGTATCTCAGTGTGACTGAATAGTTGATGAGAAGTTTCTCTTTACAGAAGTATTCCAGCTAATAACTGAAGAAGGAATGATAGAATTAGGAGATATCCATTTGGCAACACTTAATGAAATAGTGTATCTGGGCACCCATCTTCAATAACTGCAAACTTCATACTTATATATACAAACGACAGATATTATGGGTTTCCTGATAAAACTACAGAATACCACTTATGAAGTGTTCTTGGCAAAATGGAACCTGAATATAATTAAGCCTGTAGATATGAATACCAATTTCCAGGAAATAAGGAGACAGAAGAATGTGCTTAATGACACCATGGGGATACAGTTGGCAAGATCTAAACTGTGGGAACTCTATAGGAAAAATCAACAAATTTCTTCAACAAATAAATAGAAACTATAGGGTACCTGGGTGTCTCAGTTGGTAAAGTGTCTGCCTTTGGCTCAGGTCATGATCTCAGGGTCCTGGGATCAGGCTCGACATCAGGCTCCTTGCTCAGCAGGAAATCTACTTCTTCCTCTCCTTTTGCCTCTCCCCAACCCCTCCCCTGCTGCTCATGCTGTCTCTAGCTTTCAGTCTCTCAAATAAATAAATAAACTCTTTAAAAAATAAATAAATAAATAGAAGCTATAAAACAATTTTTAAAAATAATTTTTTAAAAGATTTTATTTATTTATTTGACAGAGATCACAAACAGGCAGAGAGGCAGGCAGAGAGAGAGGAGGGGAAGCAGGCTCCTTGCTGAGCAGAGAGCCCAACGTGGGGCTCAATCCCAGGACCCTGGGATCATGACCTGAGCTGAAGGCAGAGGCTTTAACCCACTGAGCCACCTAGGCACCCCTATAAAACAATTTTTTTGGTGGAGTAATTGGGGGAGAAACTTATCAGTTATGAGACTTAACATATAACCAATTGAAATGCATGAACCTAACTTGGACTGTGTTTTAAAAAAAAAAACACAACTATTTTGAAATCTGAGAAAATGGGGGAAACTTGAACACTGGATATCTGATGATGTTAAGGCATCATTGCTGATATTTTAGATGTGATAATGATATTGTCATTATGTAATTTTGTGTGTGTGTGTGTGTACACACATTTTCCTTTTAGGGACAAAAACTTTAATTTTGAGTTTTATTAAGAATTAAAAAATCTAAATATTTTAGGACACCTGGATGGCTCAGTTGGTTAAGCTCTTAGTTTTGGCTCAGATCATGAACTCAGGGTCCTGGAACTGAGCCCCACATCCAGTTCACTTTCAGCAGAGAATCTGCTCAAGGATCTCTCTCCCTCTCTCTCTGCCCCTCCCCTTGTTCAAGCTCTCTCTCTCAAATAAATAAATGAATCTTTTTTAAAAAATCTAAATCTTTCATAAAGGACTGGGAAGCCTCCCTGGACACTACACCCTCCTGCATTAGACACCCCCACATACCTCACTGCACACACACCTTGATGAGGTACAATTCAGCAGCACAGGGAATATCTACATTTTAACAATTTGTATGAAACAGGCATTTAGATTTCAAAATCTATATTACTAAATTACCAGCAGCAGTTTTAAGCATTTCAACAATGCATATGAATGCCACTTTTTCTGATGTCTGGGATTTGCTTCAAAATAACATGAGACAAGGGAAAGTGGGTAGGAAAATAGATGAAAGAGGATTTGACAAAACAGCCAACTGTGGAGGCTGGTTTGTGGGGTTCATTGGGGCTGATAGATACTTTTCCTTATTTTTGATGTGTTCCAAAATGACGTCAGCAACAACAGCTAACTGTTTCCCTCCAGATAATATACTTGGTTCTTAAGACCTACAATCTTTTGACAGCAATTCCTATTTCCTACCTTATATTCTACTTCTTGAAATTCATTTTGTTCTAACCAAAGTATGTTATTCATTGTCTCCCAGTGCCAGATGGAGACCCCAAACTCTGAGGACATGCATTATATTGTCCTGTTGCTGGAACCATCCCATCCATCATCACTTCAGTTACATGGTTCCTCCGTCTCTCTCCTTTAATGCTTCCCATTGGATAATACACTTTTTCCTCTGGGAACATCAGTGACACATTGGTATGTGTATCTCACCTTTAGCACTGACATTTTTAGTTACCTTTCTGTATACAGGTGACTTTCCTCCCTAAGATATAAGTCCCTGAGACCCAAAACCTTGTCTTGTACTTACTGGTACATTAGACTTAATGTACAGAAGACTTAGCACTATGGTTTGTAGTAAGTGATGAAATAAATATGATTTAAATGGCTGTAATGACTCAGATTTTAGAGGTAGAGACTTGGAAAGGAAAAGGATGGTGATATCTGAAAACAAAGGTAGGAAAAAGAAAATCTAGAAGGAGGCAAACTGCCCAGAAGAGAAAAAAAAGTTACCTGGTGACAGCTTTCTGAATACTTTGCGTTTAGCATGGCAGGATTTTGTCTTATGCCCTTAGCAGATAATATTAGCAGATTTCCCCAGGCTCTAAGTAAAGTGTCATTTTGTGCACACACAAGGGACTTTTATTTCCTGCTTACAGCATAACAATTCTGTCTGTCCCAAATGTTCAGTTGCCAAAGTGCACAAACTGGCTGAAACACTCCTGAACTGCTAATTAAGTGGACATTACTCAGTTCCTTTTATTAATCCTAATTTCTTTCTAAAACGTATCTCAAACAGCCAAAGGAAAAGAAAGGTTATTTGAGAAACGGAAAGCTTGCCTCTGCCACTTACACGGTTGGCTAGAATATTATCCCTTTCTTCCCTAATCCATTTTTTTTAATGTGACAAATACACATAACAAAAAAATTACCCTTTTAGCCATTTTTAGATCAGTTCAGTGGCATTAAGTACATTCCATGGTTGTGCAACTATCACTACCATTCATCTCCGGAACTTTTTCATCTTGCAAAACTGAAACTCTATACCCATTAAACACTAAGTCTCTATTTGCTATCCTCCAATGCCCTGGCAGCCCCCATTCAACTTTCTAGCTCTATGAATTTGACTACTCTCAGTACCTCACATAAGTGGAATTATAGAGTATTTCTCTGTTTGTGCCTGTCTTATTTCCCTTAGCATAATGTCTTCAAGATTTATCTAGGTTATAGTATGTGTCAGAATTTCACTCCTTTTTAGGTTGAATAATAGTCCACTCTATGAATATACCACATCTTGTTTACCCATTCATCTACCAATGTCATTTGGGGTGTTTCTACATTTTAACTATTGTGAGTAATGCCACTGTAAACACTGGTGTAGAAATATCTGTTCAAGTCCCTATTTTTCAATTCTTTTGGGTATATCCCCAGCCCAACCCACGTTTGGAAGCCATTATTTGCAGTTATACTTCTTAGGCATACTGAGTATTTCCCTTCTCCCTTCTCTCATTTTTAAAGGAATTCTAGAAGATTTATCTTCAATTTCTAACCTTTGGTAAAGCCCCATATAAAAACCAACAACATCTAAGTGTCAGGAGATTGTCAGAGTTGATTTGGAAACAGGAGCCAGGGAGGTATGGATGGGCGCCCAGCCATCCGATTCAGTCCTTCCTGCTATACCTGGGCCTGATTTAGAATAACAGATGCTTCAGTCTCTGGGCTTAAGGATTTGGAACAACTGTTCAGTAAATAGCAGTCGGACAGGGCAAAAACAGAGCCAAGGAATCTGAGCCTCCCATTGAGCAATGGCTGAGTGTGGCTGTGATTCACGGGAGTGGGAAGCTGGCAGCCCAGAGTTAAGGATCTCAGTGACACACTGTGCTAATGAGGCATTGCTGTGGCCCTCAGTGACTAATCAACTATGCCCTTGGCTGGCTTGAGTTTATCAGCTTTTAGAAAAGGAATCCTGTAAAACAGCCTTACTCTTCAGAGCCATTGTGAGGAAAGATTAAATATTAAAAGAGATTCGGGCTTTGCAAAGAAGAAATCATATAATCCATAAGTGTTTCTGTAAATCCCCCACTATGATTAACGTAGGCTTTCAGAAAAAAAGTCAAAGACCAAAGAGAGAAAATCTGCAGCCCCTTCTGAGCAGGCAGTTCTGTGGGTTCTTCTCTAATCTAATACTGTTAGAAAACATGAGTGGCCTGTAGTAACCTTCTGTAAAAGGCCTGTCTGGGCCTTTAGATTACAACCAATTTCCTCACATGATTCCTAGAGTCAAACAACTACTTAATTAAAACCTGCAGAAGATTCTGGAGGGATTCTCTTTACTACAACGCCCAGTGAGACAGAGAAACATCTGCTTTATATTCTTAGCATAAATTTGGCCTAATATTTAAATCCATCACTACTATTAATTCCTCAATTCAGAAAGTAGAGAATAAAAGCACTTGAAAAAATCTCAGTGACTTTCTGCAGATGGGGAGGTGCTGCAGATCAAACTACTTGAACATGTGAAAGGTCTAAAAACAAAAACCTTTCTAAGCATTAGAAAGAAGGAAGTAGCAAACCACCTCTTTCTTTCCAAGATTATTGGCTAGAAAAGCCAGGTGACACCTCTTTTAAGTTGTTCCCATGTTTGCCATAAAGGGATTTGGCCAGTAGCAACATTTGCTGGATCCAGGCTCTGTTCTGGAGCACGGCCAGAACTCTCGTGGAGGTAGAAAAAAGTCTCCAACCTCTATTTCAAGAAACATCATCTCAGGGTGTTGGCAGAAGAACCAGGGAGTCTTATAAGAGCATCAGCTCAACAATGCAATTTCTTAGGCATTTGAAACTACTTTTTAACAGTTTTAGTGGTTTTTAATGGTTTTCAACAGTTTAGTGTTTTTTTTGGAAAATCAGTTCTAGTAGCTGAGATCAGGGCCTTATGTATGAGCCATTAAAAGAAACTAAAAGACAACAATATTGTATTATAGTCATTAATCTTTCTAAGAGACTAGAACTTAATGATTCCAATCACTAAAAAGAGAGGATAATTATGTAATATGATGTAGGTGCTAATTATTGCTATAATAGCAATCATATTACAATATATAAATGTATCAAATTGTCATGTGTATGCCTTAAATTTATACAATGTATTTATACAATGTATTTATCAAATATATTTCAATTAAAAATAAATAAAAACGATCTTAAAAGGATTTTTTAAAGTATTGAATAATGAGGCCCCTGTTGCTGAGGCTCCATTTGAAAAAAAAAAAATTTTATTACTGTGCAAACCTATTCTTTGTATTACTGTGTATTACTATATTAGATGGGGAATCAGAAATTGATTTTCTTAACATATGTGTGAAAGCTGAATCAAACTGGATTGCTTTTTAAGCTGGTCAATGGAAAAAGGTCACACAGAAGACCAGCAATTAGATCACTATCATCTTTTTGTAAATGGTTCAGTCCCAGGCTTCAAAGTTATTTTCAAAACCATGTTCAGGACAAATAAGAACAACACACACCAGTCCAAACATGTAAGATGCACATCTGGTGGGGAATTTAGAACTTGGGTTTGCTTTTATGGACCATAAAAATGAAAGTTTCAGAAAAAAAAATTAAATCTGATATGGAAACTACTTTCAGAGAGCAAACCTAGTGTTTACTGAATCTTTAAATAAACTTAATTTGGTTCCAGTGAGTGCTAACTTAATTCTTGAATGATAGTTTTGTTCTTTTACCTATTTTTAAAAATATTTTATTTATTTGAGAGAGAGACAGTGAGAGAGAGCATAAACGAGGAGAAGGTCAGAGGGAGAAACAGACTCCCCATGGAGCTGGGAGCCCGATGTGGGACTGGATCCCTGGACTCTAGGATCATGACCTGAGCTGAAGGCAGTTGCTTAACCAACTGAGCCACCCAGGTGCCCTCTTTTACCTAATTTTTAATATAAGTTGCATTAAGAGCACAAAGAATTTCATATCTTTTGTCCTGATTCCCCAAATGTTAACATTTTGTCACATTTGCTTTAACTTTCTCTCTTGCTATTTTTCCCCCTTGAGCCATTTGAGAGTAAGTTGTAGACACAATGTTCCTTAGCCCAGATATTTAGTGTGTTTTTCCTCGGAAGAAAGACTTTATTTTACACAACCACAATGAGAAAGTCAGAAAACTAACATCAAAATGTTAATTTTGATGCCAAAATGCCATTATAATGTACAGACATGATTCAGATTTTGTCAATTATCTTAATAATCTCCTTTACAGCAAAAGACAGTCTGGATCCTGTGTTGCATGTGATTGTCATATTTCTGTAGTCTTTTTTAGCCTGGAACAATTCCTCTGACTCTTTTTGTCTTTTATGATATTGATATTTTTTAAGACACCATGTCAATATATATAGAATATATTATAGAAAGTCCCTCCATTTGGGTTTGCCAGATGTTTCCTAATTATTCCATTCAGGTCATACACCTTTGGTAGAGATTTCATAGAAGTAATTTCATAGAAAAGTAAGTATTCTTTCCAGTGCCTCATATCAGGAGGTGTATTATGGTAGTACATAATAATTTCTCATAGAAAAACTATATCTTGGCATGCTCTTCTCAGTGGGAAACACATGAGAATTATAAACCATCATCAGATTCTTAATAACCATAGTATCATTCTGTATTTATTTATTACTTCCCAGGAGTAAGAAAAGTATAGAGCATGTCTTATTCCTGTCTAAAATTTAGCACCCAGAAAAGTACATGTCATCTAATTACACTCAGTAATACCTAGTGAGTGAATTACTTTTCAAGAGGAGAGCATTCACTTCATCTTCACAAACCATCTTTTGTGACATGACAAACCACTCTGGATCTCCTCAGTCTCGGCTTCTTTCTCAACTTAGACAGGATCACACAGCAGTCCAGTCTGGACACAACTCCCTCTTAGGATATGACACATGGCTCCCCTCTGAAACTCAAGAGTGGTAAACTGCCACTCACTTCAGTGCTCAAGAATGTTGGGTCACTAAATAAATACAGGTTTCGAATGAAGATGCCAAGTAATTTTCTCACTTCTGCTAAATACTGAAGTTTCACAAAGTGGATTGAAGAACTAACTCATTAACATTCAAAAACTTTTTGCAATTCATAGAAAATATTAGGATCATCAATTTCAGACTTCCCTATAAATTGGTGTTAACACTCAAGATGAAGGTTCTTGTCATAGTCTATGTGTTAAGGGTGATGGATGACTAAATAAAGAGGTCAGCAATGGAATATTTAACTGGAAAAAGATAATCATAATTGCTTATCAGGTTTTAATTTCTTCATAGATACTCATTTGTGGTTTGACTTTATAGTACGCACAAATTAGTATTATAGTGAACATTTATCTTTTTTTGATGCAGATCTAAACTCCTTCCTATGTTAGTTCTCTCTTAATTTTTAATATTACAAGTGATTGTTATTGTTGTATTACACAGTCAGTAATCCTTTTTTGACTTGCCCACACATGCACATTGATGTACACATAACCACATATGTCTCAAAATTTCCGTCTGGGATTACTTTGGCTTTTTCTCAATACAGTTCTTTAATGAACAACTATATTAGCAGCAAATTCTTTCAGTTTTTACTTATCTGAAAACACCTTTACTGTGCCTTCAGTCTTGAAAGACCTCTCAGCTTCATCGTCAATTACAACTGACTTATTTTTGTCAGTGCAGTGTAGCCATCATCCCCTTATGGCTCTTACTGCTCTTATTGCTATTAAGAGATTAGCTCTCAGCCTACCTGTCCATTTTGGAAAGATAATGTGCCTTTCTCTCTGGCTTACTTTGGTATTCTTTCTCTGTGCTTGGTGTTCTTCAGTCTAAGTATAATATACGCAGCTGTCAGTTTCTACTCATTTATTCTGGTTGTGATTTATTGGACTTCCTGATCAATGATTGCCATTATAATGCCAGTTGGTATTTTTCATCAGTCAGGTAATCAGAAAATTCCACCACTGTTTCTCTATCTCCTACTGGAATCCTAAATTCATGAATGTTAGGTCTCATCCTACCCGTTATGTGTCTTACCTTCTTTTTTACATTAAAAAAAAAATCTGTCTCTGAGCTGCATATAGATAATTTCTTCAAATGTATCTTCCAGTTGATTTTTTTCCTTCTTCTTCTGAAATGTCTGACCTGGTATAAGGCAGGCTGTTCATTAAATTTCAATTACTGTATATTTTATTTATGAAAGTTTTGTTTAGGAACACCTGGGTGGCTCAGTAGGTTAAGCGTCTGCCTTCAGTTCAGGTGTCATGATCCCAGAGTCCTGGGATTGAGTTCTGCATCCGGCTTCCTGCTCAGCAGAGAGTCTGCTTCTCTTTCTGCCTGCTGCTCCCCCTGCTCATGCTTTCTCTCTCTTTGTCAAATGGATAAATAAAGCTTTTTATTTTTTTTTAAGATTTTATTTATTTGACAGAGAGAGAGCACAAGCAGAGGGAGTGGCAGGCAGAGGTAGAGGGAGAAGCAGGCTCCCCTGCAGAGCTGGGAGCCCCATGTGGAGCTCGATCCCTAGACCCTGAGGTCATGACCTGAGTTTAAGTCTTCCGTCGCTTAACCAACTGAACCACCCAGGCACCCTGGATAAATAAAATTGTTTAAAAAATGTTTTGTTTAATTCTTTTTCAAATAAGTTTATTCAACTTAGAGTCTCTCATTAGTTGCTCACATTTTTGATGATTGTTCAGAAAGGAACATGAAGAAATCTATGCCCAGAGAAAGCTCACCACATAGTAAGGAAAATAGTCAGGTAGAAAAACTAAATTACAACATCATAGAGGAAACAACAGGGAGCATATAACATATAAATGTAGCCAACTCATCAAAGGCTTCCTGAAGAAAATGACTAACTACAAATTGCAAGTTGAAGTTACCAGTTAATCCATATTTCTCTTGATACCATTCAGATGATACCAGCTTTTGTATAAACTAGATTTTTAACAGTATTAAATAGTATCAACTCCATGCTACAGGAAAAAACAAATATCCATTGACTTTTTGAAAATCAATCAATTTGTGACAGCCCTGGTATCTCCCAGTCCCTTATTTTGAATCTTACACTCATTCTTTGTGCTAGATATCATCCATTCATCCCCAGATTCATTCTCTCCCTGGGGGACAGATAATCTGGGTTTAACTGCTTCAATTCCAGTAAACTGCTGAGAAGCACAGGAGGAGGGAGGCTGGCTTGCTCCTTGCCCTTGGCTGTAGTTCTGCTGTGGCTGTGTCCTTCAGGATGAAAGGACTTGCTAGACAGCCCCTTTCTCTAGCTCTCAACAGGCGGTAGGCTTGAGGGTTTCCCTGGGTGCCTCAGCCTTCCCTGCTGGTTTCTTACTCTTCTCCATTCTTTTTAAAATTGTTCTGAGAACAAGACACCCCAACACTTAGATAGCAACAGTTAACAGACAAGATGAGAGTCCCTTTGTGTCAAGGGAAAAAAACCCGAAAATTATAATCAGGCTGAATGACCATGAGGAACAAAACCAGTCAGCACCAAGATGACAAGCTTGCACAAAATTCATCAAAATTTGCAGAAAGATCCTGCTACATATCTTATCGTGCTCTTCAGCGGCGGCTGCCACATCCTGAAACTGCTATCAGAAATGGTGAGCTGCATCTTGCTGGTCACTCTGCTCCTGAAGGTTGCAATTGGGCGCCTGAGTCTGACCAGTTTTGGAGAGTACTTTTGGTTTGCAGCAGAGGCTATGTCTCTCCAGTTTGTAAACTGCATGGTGATAAAGTTTTTCCTTCCCTCTGACCAAATCTTTGCAGTCCAAGAATTTTTGTTAAGAGTACCTTCATTCAAAAGTCATTTTAAAAATTCCAGTGGAACATGCCTCCTATTTCCCATCAGGACCCTGCTTACTACAATTTCCCAAAATGGTTTTCCACAAGTCTCAGAGGGTCCCCTTGGGTTTGATACTTCACTAGAACAACTAACAGAACTCAGGAAAATGCTATACTTTATAAGTATAGGTTTATTGTAAAGGATACACATAGGCAGAATCTGGGAGGGTCTGAAATGCATAGTTTCTGTGCCCTCTCCCTGTGGAATCAGGGCGTGTTACTATTTGGGTTTCATTATATGGACATGGTTGATTAAATCATCGACCACATAACCGAACTCAATTTCCAGGCCCATCCCACCTCCCGAAAGGTGTGGCTCAAAGTCCCAACCCTCTAATTACATAGTTGGCTTTTTGTTTGGTGACCAGCCCCCATCCTAAAGCTATCTAGGGACCTATCATGGGTCACCTCATTGGCAAAACAAAAATACTCCTATCATTTAGGAAATTCCAAGACATTTAAGAGACTCCATGACAGGAAGCCAAGACAAAGACCAGAAACATTCTTTATTATACAACAATGATCATGAAATGGCTTAATGAACTGGTAGCTTCTCCCAGAGCAGAGGATTGTTGAACTTCATATTAGTAGTGAGAAGGGACTAAAGACACAAATCAATATACAACTTAATTTTGAATGCTATTTGGAACTAGGGTTTCCCAAAAGAAGGATTTGGCAAGTTTAATGACAGATGTTGTAATTAAACTTATGAATTGATATCTATATACTTACCTCACTTTCCAAAAGATTTGGGACCATGAACAAGCCTTCTTTTCAAATATCCTATTGTAAGAAAGTATAATTCACCCAAACCATAGAAAATAGTCTAAATGGAGGCAACAGATGTGAGCTGCGGTTTCTGTGGGCTTAGATCCACACCCTAGCTCAGCCACAATATTACTCTTGCCTTATCTCTGCTGCTCCATGTATAACACCAAGAGCTGGACAAGATGATATCTGCCATTCCACGCCTGCCACAAGTCAACTGCCAGTTCCTACAATGATAGCATCATGTGTATTTAAGTTTCAAATAATTAGCGCTTGTAGACTATTTATGATATGTAGTTTACAAGCTTTTAATCTTAGAAATTTTCTATCATATATGATATTGAGATTTAAAAATCAATTTTCGGGGCGCCTGGGTGGCTCAGTGGGTTAAAGCCTCTGCCTTTGGTTTGGGTCCTGATCCTGGGATGGAGCCCTGCGTTCGGCTATCTGCTCAGCAGAGAGTCTGCTTCCCTTCCTCTCTCTCTGCCTGCCTCTCTGCCTACTTGTGATCTCTGTCAAATAAATAAATAAATAAATATTTTAAAAAATCAATTCTCAATTTAGTATGTATACATATGTACATATGTATATATGTATAAAGCTAATTTTTATATTAAGGTAGAGATCTATCATGTTTCAAGTTTGTAGAAATGAGGCCCAGAAAAATGAAAAATCAATATAATTTATTTAAAAAAAACTACTTTAGGCCAAGTAACATTTGTACTTGCTGGTGGCTATTCAGTAGTATTTATCCCATTCTGAAGTATTTTACATTTAGCCAGACATTTAACAATTAAATAATTGCCAGATCACTTGCCAAAAAAATGAGATTCTTCAAGAAGAAAAGGAAAAACAACCAGAACTACTTAAGTACTTTTGTAAGATTAACAAAAGCTGCCATTTAGAAAGGTAGCATGTCATCATATTGATGGAATGCCTTGAAATAAAATGAAATGTGGATAGATTTTAGAAAATATAAAACAAGCACACAGATTTGGGGGAAGAAAAATGCATCCACATAGAAAACATGAGAATGTTAGTAAGCATATAAAGAAGAAGGGCTTATCCTAATAAACTAAATGTGGCTATAACGGGAATAATAGGAAATATATTCTTTAAAGGTTCATGATCAGTTGTTTGTAACAGAAATCAGGAAATGGGTATTTACTGCAGTCTGTTAGGTGTCTTGGAATATCTTTGTGTTAGCAAGAAGGTTGTAGGCTGAGCTTCTAAGACCCTCCCATAATACTACCACAGAAGAGGACCACCGAAGCTGCCACCTCTGTTTCTGTCTGGGAGATGGAGAAACAAGAAGTCACTGACCCAGATGGACCAAAGTTAAAAAGCTATGATACCCTGCCACCCAGGATCTGCTCACCAAAAGCCTTTTGTTGGGATATTCATAGCACACTCATTATAGGCCTAAAAAGAAACTACTGAATTGACATAAAAGACATAAATTGTGTTATAGTCACACAAGTATACAGCAATGAGAATAAACAACCAGTCTGCAATCAATAACACAGCTGAATCTTACAAACCCCATTCAAGAAAAAAGTCAAACACAAGGAGTATATACTATATGCTTCCATTTACGTAACATACAAAGTCAAAATTAATCTGTGGAGTATTTCATATACTCCCATAAAAAAATTTTAAGTGGCTGCCTCAACTATGGATCTAGGCCCCCACTGTCCTAGCCCCAGTCCACACCAGCAAACTGGATACCTGTGCACTGCTCTAGACTTCGATGACTCTAAGGACCGAGCTAAGGCTCTACTCCCAGGAAAGATCTCCATCCTCAGCTTGCCTGTGGAATGACAGAGACAGAAGAGCCTGCATCTCACCTTGACCTTCCTAATCTGCACAGCAGTAATTTGATGGAAGCCAGTCTAAATAAAAGTTCTCAAATTTGAGGGTTTAAGAAGTATAGCTGCTATAGTGAGGCACAGGACAGGGGGTTGGGATGGAGTTGTGGGATCAGTGTGCAGCTCAGCATCCTTTTACCATTCATAGCTGATGTCCTTGGTATTTGCCTCTTTAATTTAATCCTGCCTCATCTGTTAACAGCTTGATGCTGTAGCCTTTTCAGGGACTATATTTTATCATTCAGATTTTATTGTGAATACATTCAGATAAACAGCAGAACAAGGAAGAATGGAAAAGTCATGACAGGAGACCAAAGTATGCCTGTCTTATTATTATATTTTTTTGTACATTTTTCTCCCTTGTGCAATATTTCAAACATATAAAAAATGGTAAACAAATATACACCCACCACCCAGCTGTACCATACTTAAACATCTTGCTATGTTTGATTCTGCTCTTTTTTTAAATATAGATTTTATTTATTTATTTATTTATTTGACAGACAGAGATCACAAGTAGGCAGAGAAGCAGGCAGAGAGAGAGGAGGAAGCAGGCTCCCCACTGGGCAGATTCCAGGACCCTGAGATCAGGACCTGAGCTGAAGGCAGAGGCTTTAATCCATTGAGCCACCCAGGTACCCTGATTCTGCTCTTTTTTTTTTTTTTAAAGAAACAGAACTCCACAGATATAGTTATTTCTCCACTTCATTCTCCTTCTCCTGCAAAGGTAACAACAATACTACATTTGCTATATATCACCCCATGCCTTTTCTTTTTCTTTTTTCTTTTTTTTTTTTTTTTTGCTGCATATGTTTGTATCCCCAAATGAAAGAGTATTGTTTTTTCAAATCATATAAACTGTATCATGCTGTACATTTCAGACTGCAATTTGCTTTCCTTTTCCACTTAACACTACAATTTTGAATTTAATCCATGTTGGTATATATGGCTTTACTTCATTTATTTTTAACTGCTTTATGGTATGTCACCATATGGTAGTACCACAATGTACCTATTCTCCTTGTGTTGGAAATTTGGGTTGTTCCCTTTTTTGTTTTTTGTTTGTTTTAAAGACTTTATTTATTTATTTATTTATTTATTTATTTGAAGAGAAAGAGAGAGAGAGATTGAGAGAACGAGTTGGGGGGCACCTGGGGGCTCAGTCATTAAGCATCTGCCTTTGGCTCAGGTCATGATCCTAGGGTCCTGGGATCAAGCCCAGCATCGGGCTCTGCTAGGTGGGAAGCCTGCTTCTCTCTCTCACACTCCCCCCTGCTTGTGTTCCCTCTCTCACTGTCTCTCCCTCTGTAAAATAAATAAATAAAATCTTTTTTAAAAAGGCAAGGTAGAGAGAAAGTGAGAATGAGTGGGAGGAGGGGCAGAGGAGAATCACACTCCTCGCAGAGCAGGGAGCCTGATGCAGCACTTGATCCCAGGACCCCAGGATCATGACTTGAGTCAAAGGCAGACCCTTAACCAACTAAGCCACCCAAGGGCCCCTGTTTTGGTTGTTATTAGAAACAATGCTGCAACAAACATGCACTTGTCCTTGTTTGAGTTCCCTAGAGCCAAAGCTAGCTAATTCCTGAGATCTTGTTGAAATGCAATTTCTGATTCAGGAAGTCTGGGTGGAGCCTGAGATTCTGGACTTCTAATAAGCTCCAAAGTGATGCTAATGCTTTAGGTATAAAAAGTATCCACTGGGGTACCTGGTGGTGCAGCCCATTAAACTTTCAACTCTTAGTTTTGGCTTAGGTCCTGATCTCAGGATGCTGAGATCAAGCTCTACTCCATGCTTAAGGCTCTCCCTCTGCCTTTCCTGCACTTGAGCATCTCCCCTTCCCTCTCAAATAAATAGATAAATCTTTAAAGAAAAATAGAGGGTACCTCCTGAGTAGGCTACATATTGAGAAGTGGAATGGTTGGCTTAAAGAATATAGGTATCTTCAACTTCATTCCATTTTTCCAAATTCCTCTCCATAGTGGTTCTATCTTACACCCTTTCTACAAATGACAGTTGCTGTTCATTTTTCCTAACTCAGTATTATAAGAAAATAAACTTGTTGAGATGATTACATAGTTTTTCTCCATACTGGATTGTGGTATATTATATCAAACAGATTTTCTGATTTTGAAACAGCCTTTCACTTCGAGGGGAGTACCTTACTTGAATTTGCCAAATTTGATAAGTTAGATAAGGATTTTTACCTCTAGTTTAATAAGCAAAATTGGCGTACAGTTTTGTTTTCATGTACTCTACCAGTCTGATTTTGGTATCAAGATTACATTAAACTCATAAAGTGAGTGTTTCTTTTTACATTCTCTAAAACAGTGTATGTTAGAAAGTATCTGTTTGTGTTGTTTTGTTTGTTTTGAGAGATTACAATGTATCTGGAAAAGAACGACTTTTAATTAACAACTCAATATCCTTAAAAAAATTTTTTTAAGATTCTATTTTTTATTTGACAGATCAAGAGAGCAAAAGCAGGGGGAGCAGCTGAGGGAGAGGGAGAAGCAGGTTCCCTACTGAGCAGGGAGCCCAAGATGGGGCCCAGTCCCAGGGCCCCAGGATCATGACCTGAGCTGACGGCAGATGCTTAACCCTTAACCAACTGATCCACTCAGGTGCCCCAACAACTCAATTTCTTGAATGGTTATTTGTTTTTTAAAGTTTTTTTTTTTTTTTTTTTTTTTTTTAATTTTGGGTGGTGCCGAGGTGGCTCAGTTGGTTAAGTGTTTGCCTTTGGCCCAGGTCATTGTCTCCAGGATCCTGTGATTGAGCCCCAAGTTGGGCTCCCTGCTCAAGGGGGGAGCCTGCTTCTCCTTCTCCCTCTGACCCTCCCTTTGCTCATGCTCACTCTCTTCCAAAATATATAAATAAAATCTTTAAAAAAATTCTCTATTTTTGTCTTTTTCCCTTAAAACATTATCTATTATAATGTTACAATATTAATATTAATAATAATATTACAATATTATTTCTCGAATTGTTACTGTAAAGTTACTATATTGTTTTTGTATAATTCTTATGACCATCTTTAAGTTCACTGTATTTCTAGTTTGATTTGAGTGACTGACCTAATTTCATTCAATAACATGAGTTGATGAAGTATCTGAATTATAAGATAAGTGCAATTCATTTCCATTTATAAACTCAAACTAGGCTGACAAATTTCTGCTTCAACATAGGTCCCAGAGTTAATGAATGCCTGCAGCTAGGCTGGGGCATGGAAATAAGCATCTGTATCACAGATTTTTCTGGTTAAAATGACTTCAAAGTTTATCCTGTCCAACTTCCCACAGTTCAGGAATTCTCTCCTCCAATATCCTGTACTAACGGTAGTATTCACCTTGAATGAAAGGCACATGGTGGCGGTTTACAGTCTTTACCTATCAATGTTTCCCTTAAATACTCCTTTATTCTGTTCATTTGCTTACTCAAATATCACTCCATAATTAGTTAAGAACTTAATTTTGGTGCACTCTAAATCTGAATAAATTTTCTGTGTATACCCAAGAGTCAGAGATGTACGCAAGGAGACACAAGGAGAGAGTGAATTTGACCAGTCAGCATAAGAATTACACATGTCTAGACTATATTCGTTAATTACCACCCCACCCCCCCATCCCTGGCCAAACACACACACAGGGAAAGAAAAGCAGAATAGACCTCAAGTAACATTCAGGCAACTTGCAAATGGTTTCAGAAGGATATCTGAAGGAAAGTCTAGGAGAGTGAAAAAATGTTCATGAAATGTGCAAGGTGGATTGAAAGCATATATCATGGTGAGGTAGAAGGCAGGGAGGGGAGTAGCAGGGAGGCCAGAAAGAAGAAAGTGGACCTCCCAGGAGATTGCGAAAAGCTTGTCAGTCCAAAGCTGGGGAATGGCATGGTCAGATGTTACTTTGCAAATCTCCCTCTGGAAAGGGTGCCACAGACTGGCAGTGGGCGTATGGAGATTGAACAAGCATCTTAGTGCAGCTTCCTGTGGTACCCAAATTGCAACAAGTCCTACTCTCATATCTGATGCCTTAGAATTAAGGTGTCCTTAGGTGAGAATCTAAATACTTGCTTTTTTCCCACTTTTTCAATATCTGTATTGGGTATAACCCAGTAAAAACTGGAAGAATTATTTTAGACCAAGGAGAGGGGATAGCCTAAATTAAAGTCTGATACCCAAAAATATAGAAGGAACCATTAAGCTGAAGTTACACTGGGGAATGTAAATGGGGCGAAATGAGTAGTTTTTACTTCTTCCCCTATCTGGTTCTATCCTGTCATTTATTTAAATCTATGAACATCCATTACATTTTATATATAAAAATAGCTAATAAAGCAAGGTATTTTCATTCATTTGACATACATATGTAGTTAATTGGGTGTCAAAGTTGTAGGAGGTGACTCATTTTTAAGAACGGTTTACAAACAAGGGACAAATATCCTTAAAGATTTTGTTCTTTAAAACATATGAATATCACCCTTTGTGATACAGCAAAGGCAAATTTATGACTATTCCAAAATGAGTTATCAAAATTCAGACTCATTGGGTTAAAAATTGGTAAGTTTATGGCAAGGACAACGGATAATGTATTGCTAGTTTTCTTCCAGGTTGACCTTTAATCTTAAGATTGTGTGGAATCAGCAAGCCTTCTATTAAAGCTCAGTGCTCAGGGGCGCCTGGGTGGCTCAGTGGGTTAAAGCCTCTGCCTTCAGCTCAGGTCCTGATCCCAGGGATCTGATCCCAGGGTCCGGGGATCTAGCCCTGCATCGGGCTCTCTGCTCAGCAGGGAGCCTGCTTCCCCCTCTCTCTCTGCCCGCCTCTCTGCCTACTTGTGATCTCTCTCTGTCAAATAAATAAATAAACTTAAAAAAAATTTAAAAAAGCTTAGTGCTTAGACAAAGTGGGAGAAGAGGCTGGGGAGAGGGGAGGTGAGCCTGAAAAAAGAAACATAACCATACCCTATACATTTTAGCAACTCTATCATCCTGAGCTAAGAAAATGATCTTTCTCAGCCCAAATGAATTTTATCCTAGGCGAGACAGAAAAAAACAAAACACCTAAAAATCTAGTTTTAATCTTATTCCTGTGCAGCAATATCAGGTACTAAAATCAGTATTTACCCCAATCATCAGTGCTTGCCTATTGTTTTTGTTTTGTCTCTTGTACAGGGACTGTGAATTTTCTCCATCATTTCTACATCACCTGGTGGTAGCCTTGTAAGCTTATGGCCAGTTGACTCTAACTTATGTTCCCAGAGAAGTGGCATAGTTTAGTGCTTAACACAAATCCAAGAACCAAGTTGCCTGGGGTTAAGGCCAGGTTTTACTACTAACTAGCTTTGTGAACTTGGACAAATAGCCAGTTTCTGCACCTCAATTTCCCATTAATAATATGGACATACTACAATCTAATGGGATGAAGCTGGGAGAATTAAACAGCTTATTTTTTATTAAGTGCTTAAAACCTTGCATGGCATGCACAGTAAGCTTCCTGGAAGTATTAACTGTTTCCACACAGCCAATGAAAACCTCTCCCTGGTTTAGAATCTCCTTAGTGCAGACTCAGCAGGCAGCCACACAATTGAACTGGCAACCACAACCAAACACTGCCTCTTGAATACACACTTGTTATGGACTGAATGTTTGTGTCTTTTCCAAATTTATAAGTTGAAACCTAATCCCGGATGTGGAGGTATTAGGAGGAAAGGCATCTGCAAAGTGATTAGGTCATGAAGATAGAGCTCTCATGAATGGGATTAGTGCCCTTGTGAAAGAGACCCCAGAGAGCTACTTCACTCTTCTGTCCTGTGAGGACACAGGGAATAGCCGACTGTCTATGAAGCAGGAAGCAGATTCTAACCAGACACAGATTCTGCCAGAATCTTGGTCTTGAACTTCCCAGCCTCCATAACCGTGAAAAATAAATTTCTGTTGTTTATAAGCCACCCAGTCTATGGTATTCTGTTATAGTGGCCCAGATGACCAAGACAAAACTCAAGGATCACATTTACCAATATTGGAAATTTCTCGACAAATCTCAGGAATTCAAAACTTCTGAGAGACCCATAAGAGTATTCTAACACATGCTTACAGGTTCTTTCATCAGAACAGCATAAATTTGGGTTAAAAAAATTATATAATGCTACTCCACAGGGTAACTTCAAAGTCAGGACACTTTTAGCTAAAATTTTGGTCAGAATGGATATGGCCTAGAGCAGTGTTTATCAAGACAGAATCAGTCACAAAGTTTCTTTAGATCTATTTTAACTTCTTAGGTGCTCCTATAACCTCTGATCAATGATTTCCAAGGGCTGTGTTGTGCCTCCTGAGACAGTCCATGGCATGGCTAAAGTGATTATTAGTAGGTTCTCTAAGCTAAAATTCACCTCTCTCTTTTGCTTTTTGAGGTTACACAAAGTAGTCGTTTGTATACATGATAATATTTAGAATATTTAGGGGCACCTGGGTGGCTCAGTGGGTAAAAGCCTCTACCTTCTGCTCAGGTCATGATCCCAGGGTCCTGGGATAGAGCCAGCTCAGCAGGGAGCCTGCTCCCCCCCCCCCCCCTTGCATCTCTCCCTTTTTTTTTTTTTTAAAAAAAAAAAAAAAAATTTAAAAAAAAAAAAAAAAAAAAGGTATTCTCCTAGGGATTATGTACTTGAATCAACTTGTAAGGTAAAACTTTCTTATAATCAAATTTACTCATGAAAATCTTTTAAGTTGCTCTTAAAGTAAAATCCTATTAAAGTTGATTTTACCTCCCAGGTTGGAAGATTGTTCTTTGGCTGGTCTGTAAATGAGGTAGTTGGCTAGCAGTTAGAAGCCAGATCCTATGAAAAATACATTTGGCATAAATGTCTATCATTGAAATCATCCATATGATGTGACATTATGAAATATTTTAGTGTTTTCCACTAAAAAAACAACACACACACCCACTTATTATCTCCAACAACACCATTGTGTGAGGGTGGGGACTTGTCCAATATTCCTTACCAATAAATGTGGAAAAAGAGACAATTTTTTAACTGAATGGGGAAGCCACTCCTAAGACAAAACTGAGTTTTAAAGAGAAGATTAAGGAGAAAAAAGTATAACATGAAAGTGATATTCTTCAGAGGAAAATAATCGGATATGACACAAACAACTCTACTTCTGAATCTTGATGAGTCCACAAAGTGTCATTTTCCAACTTAACTTCTAATGTTATTCATGAAAATTTGACTTATCACTGAAGAACAATGGTTTGCAGTAAATTCCCAGAGTATTTTTTAGGATTAACTTCCAGGAAACTCCAACAACTGCCATTTATTTAGCAAAATATAGTTTTTCACTAGGACTAAATACAAAGATCTTCGAGTAGGCTGTTCAATGAAGAAAAGAAGTCATTCTAGAAACAGAAACTAAACTTAGTCCTTCAGGTATATGGAAAAATACTTTATAAGTTGTCATAAAGCAAGAGTGACAATAAAAATCCCCAGCAGCAGTGATAATTGGAACTTCCCAGGTGAGCAATGGCAGAAAAGTACATCAAGTCTTCCCACATATCCTTTTGCCATCTGAATAGAGGTGAATTTTGTTAAAATAGAGATTAAAGTATTTATTTGGTGAGGAAATGAGTTCATTAACAACCAAAGCAAATGGATACTTAAGAAAATAAAAAAAGGTATTCCCATATGTTTAAGATCTGTCTGGGTTGGAAGGGTTCAGGTTAGTTGGTGTGTGCGTGAACTATACTTTTTTTTTTTTTAAACGTAGTGGTGAAGGTACTACCCTTTTTGTCCAAGTTGGTTCCTCAAACACTGAAGCCAAACTACAGTTGTTTTGCCCAAAATTGGCAATTTGAAGTGCAGAAGATATTGTAGAAAAGCACTTAATCTTAAAATCTTGCTAGCTGCCATTTACTTCGTAACCCTGAAGAGCCATCGCCCTTCATTCCCTTAACAACTTTAAGGGATAGAAAAGGGATCAAATAAATGGAAACTTCGAAAGGCACTGTGAACTATAAAACACTACACAAGTAAAAAGTATAAAGGGCTACAGTGATTTAGACAATTCAGAGAAAAATTTGTAGTGAACCTTTTATTTTGACAAAACAAACTTTTACAAATTTTATACTCTATAAACTCCCAAAGTTTCACTCATTTAAAAATAAGAGATGAGGCATCCTGGACTCCCAAGATTTCAGTCATGAATAAAATAGTACCAGATTTTCAAGTTATATAAACTAGCTCCATTTTACACACCGTAAAAGGAAAGAGAATTGTGACCAGTCACTAGTTTCAAGCGTACCTATAAGAAACACATGGACATACTTGAGTTGTCTATATCACACAATTTCATATCAACAAACATCTAAGTAATTGACATACATATTTCCATTAACGGCAGACAACTCCATAAAATCAAATTGCTTTTAATAATCTCAATTTGGAAACTGAAAAACAAGAGGAATGTAGAGTTTTAGTAGCTGAAAATGCTATACTTATTGCACACAAGCACATCATGACAAGAAATGCTAGAAGTAGTTCCTCTTAGGAATGATTTTCGAAAATTTAAAGTTAGATTTTATTGGCAGTTAAAATCTTTAGTGTGAAAAGCAGGTTAAATGAAGCAGGTTACTCAATCTCTAAAGATCCAGTAAATTATAGGTTTTGTGCAATTAGTTACTACTATACGTTTTGAGATTAATACCGACCTCAATAGAACATTTAGAAAGTTCTGAAGTATCTACATTCCATAGTTCATTTTAGCTTTATATGTCAATGAAATGTAAGATTCCTTGATGGGAAGTTATATAGCTTGTTCTGTACTAGAAACAGGTATATATATCTATATGTATAGATATATATACACATATATGTATATATATATATAAATAATTCCAAACAAATGACTGCTTTTCATATTCAGGGAAACTCTAATATACAAAATTAGACTGTCTTTACCCATATGTATGGTTAAAAGTGCTTCCCAAATGTATATAGTCTACTTCCATAATCTAAAACCAAAAGCCACACAAACGGATAATAGTTTATATATTTTATGTGAATATTTCTGATATGTCTTTAAATAAATTCAATTGCTATCTAGAAAAGTATGACACACATGGTACAAATTTCTAAAAACTGGGAAAGCAAAGATCTAAGAACTCTCTAACCTTCAGTTCTGTGCCATTTATATACTGGTTCATTCACTCTGCAAGCTATTAACTCACTCCTTAACCTCTAAGGGCTCCAGGTACTTATGTTTCAGCAGTTAGGAGACCAAAAAGACTAAGGGAGCAGAACTTGTGAGAATTAATCTCCCAGGAAGTTGTTTTGAATCTTGTTAAAAATTGATCTAATAAGCTTGTGAGTTAAATTTTATAATAATTATATAGACGTTTAACAAATTTGAATGAAATGTGATTAAGAACTACACTTAACTCTGTAATCTTAATGAAACTTATTTTTCACTTATATACAAAAAGAATTCAATAGCCAGCAGCATTTAAATAAAGAAATAGTCCCACCTCTTTTCCCTTTTATAAAGTGCTATTTTTAACCAGGTAGATTTACTAGCCAGTTTTTCAATAATTTCACTATACGCCTCTAACAAATTCAAGGAAACATTGGAAAATTTAAAGTCTTTAGAATTAGAAACATATGCAAACATTGCTACAAAGCACAGACTACGAGTGTACTTTATTAGTAAAGTGTACCTTATGTGAGAATCATTGATTTAATAATTACTTCACAGAAGCACAGGCTCACTAACATTTATGCTAATTTTTGCTAGTCATCTAAATCAGAAACAGCTTCTGTAGGCAATTCACTTCTAAGTACCACCAAATAGGGTCTTGTCAATAGTATATGATCCCTAGAATTAAAACTCTGGCAAATTTAGACTTTTAGAATACCAAAACAAATTAGTGAGAATCAGAACTAAAGGCAACGTTTTATTTAAAAGTACCATAGGTTAAGTGTTTTCTTTAAATAAAAAAATTTGTGTATTAATAATGTACCTTAACACTGAGTGCAATGATACTAGAGTTAAGAGGAAACTACACTACAGATTACCTCAAAAATGAATACTGCTTATTTCTTTAGTTCAGTGATTAAAGTTGAAATTGCTTTTTTAAAAAATAGTTGAGCACTACTTACAATATAAACAGGATGCCATTTGCATTCACTAAATAGTATTTTCGCTTTTCAACTTTGACCTGACCTTCAGTAGTATTTTAAAAAGTAAATGCAATTAGTAAAAAACAAAAACCAAGGCAGTATTATGCAGTTTTGTTCACACTTAAAATTTCATTATAACTTGCACTCCTTGTTGCTCTTGGAAGAATAACTACTTTTAAAAACAGAAACATAAAAGTGCAATATTCCTTATTTTGCATGGCATCCAGTAATGGTAAAATCAAAGGAACCCTCAATCATCAATTCTGTTCACCCAAGTTAAATACATTCTCAGTCCTCAGAAACAGGGACTCCAGGTCAGAGGGGGGGCACAGAGAAAAGGGGCCTAGGGCAGGTTTGATTAAATCACTTGGAAACCTACTTAACCCAGAATGCTAGGGGAATTCCTCCCAGCCATTCCAACTCCCCAGGTAAGAATGCAAAATTTAGCCTCTTTTCTGGTCTCACTTACTTGCCTACACTGTGTATTCTATTCCTGAAGACGAATACACCTAGAATTTTCTAAACAAAATTATTTTTACCCAAATACATTGGACTTCGGCCTCAATTTGAATGAAGATGAGTGGCCTTTAAGAACCCGTTCCTCCTCTTCTTCCTCGCCCTCCTCCAGTGGCTGCTCCGGATCTCTGAAAGAGGGTGTAGTGTGGATGATCTGGGTCCTGAAGCGGATTTTGTTGAGTCTGGGTTTTATTCGTCCACTAGAGCTGCAGGAGGCCTTGCGACCTGGATCCTTTACTTTGCCTCCAGCCCATCCCTCGGTCAAGTGGTGGTGGTGGTGATTATGATGGTGATGATCCCCTCCATCCTCCAGGACGTGTGAGAGTTTGTAGGTGATGAGGTGTGAAGGGAGCACCTTTGAAAGCCTCCAGCGCCCACCCCCGCTGCCCATAGCACTCTCTCCTTCGTCCTCGTCCAGGGCTCCCACCAGGTTCTTGATTTCCTCCGCGATGCTCTGACTCAGGTACTGAGAGGCCTTTTTCCCACTGTAGTCCCTGATGTCCACGTCTGCGTCGTAAGCCCCCACCAGCAACTTCACCACCTCCACGTGCCCGTGCATGGCAGCTAAGTGTAGGGCAGTGTAGCCTCCGCTTGTTCTGGCGTTGATGTTCACTGGCAGCTGGTGTTTGTTAGCGAAGTTGACCAGCATGGCCAGGAGCTCCTGCCTGCCATGCTTGGCGGCCCAGTGCAGGCAGGTGAAGCCGGTAACGAAGTCTCGCTTAGCGAGCAGGCCAGGCTCGCAGGTGAGCAACCCTTCCAGGCTGTCCCACTTGCCGTCTGAAGCTGAGAGCATCCACGCGTGTTCTAGAGGGTCCAGCGTCACCGAACCGCCGCCGCTGCTCTCCTCCTCTGCGGAGGACGAAGCGACCGATGCGCTGTCTGAGTCGCCCCCGCCTTTGCCGCGTACTCCCCCAGAGGAGCTCCCCGGGCTGCTCCCCACTGAACAAACGCTCCTCTTCAGCTGCGGGGAGCTGCCCATCACAAGGTCCCGGAGGTTCTGGCGGGTAGACCTTGGGGTGGTCACCCCGCCGGGGGAGCTGCCCCAGTCCATTTCCCCGCAGCCGTGGGGCGGGGGCGCTAGGTCCTCGCTGGGCCCGGGGACCGGTCCCCGGGGGGAAGTCTGCACATCTCGTCGCGAGTTTTTCCTCCGGACCACGCCGTTGAAGGGCGGCCCATTCCGGCTCTCGCCGGCTGGGCTTGGCTGCCCAAGCGCCGCGGCCCGGGGCTCCCCATCGCTCGGCTCGCAACCCGGACTCGGGGACGCCGCCTCTGGGCACAGGCCGCTCTCCTGGGTCTCGACCAGGCCGTCGGGCGCCCCCAGGGAGCAGCTGCTGGATTCGGGCTCTGCAGTCACCGAGATGCTGGGCAGGTCCCGTGGGGACACAACTTCGGACGACGTGGCCCCTTCCAAGAACCTCTTCTTAAGGTGCACGTACTTAGAGCCGTCGGCAGGGTCGGTGCGCACCGTGGCTATGGCATTGACCAGCTCCTTGAAAAGGGCGCGGGCGCGGGTACGTTGCTCGGACTCGCCGCCCAGGGCACCCCTGAAGTGCTGCACCAGCTCGGCGTGCCGGGCCCGACCCCCGCGCTCCGAGAGGAAGCGCAGCACGGCTTCGGGACTGAGCTCCGCCGACCCCTCCATTGTTGGCCGCGCTGCTCGTCCGGCGGCGGGCGGCTCAACCCGGCCCCATCTCCGCCGGCTTTCAAGACGCTGGCTTCTGACCGACGTAGAGTCGAATCGCACAGCTACTCGGGATTCGCGCCTGGGCGTCGGTGGCGGGAGACGCCACCACCGCCTTACTGGGGCCGCGCCCCGGGAGAACACGCCCCCGTCGACCCCGCCCCCGCCAGCTTCACCCCGCCCCGGAGCCCGCCCACTTCCGGTCCCCGCGTTGACCGCTAGCTCGGCTCCGGCTAGTCGCCGGCGGGCACGCCCCTTCCCCGCCCCACGGCCCTCCCACTTCCGGCCTCCGCGCGGGCCTACAGTCACTGAACCTATCCGCTGCTCTCCGCTGGCCGAGATTTGTTTCCTTGCATTTTCTCCCGAATCTCCTCCAGTCACTCTCCCCCTGCATGGATTTGTCGTTCTCTGAGACGTCGAAGGGCACTCTTGTGAGAGACTCGCTTCGCGCGCGCGCAACGATTTTGCGCGGCTAATGGCGCGCGCCCTGCCTCGTGGGGCCACCGCCCTCGCGCTCGGCGCCCTCGCGTCACTGAGGCCACTTGGCTTGGCTCCTCCCCTTTCCCTGGACCCCCTCCCATAACACCCCCCCCCCCCCGGGGAGGCTGGCCCCGCCCGTTATACCAGCCTCCGGCCTGCGCTCCCTTTGTGGTTTGAACGCTCTGATCGGGGGCCGGGGTTGAGACCTCCCGCTTCACTGGGACCCCCGCCTCCGTTCAGCTCTCGCTCGGGACCATGACCTCTGAGGTGGCGCGTCACCTGGTGAGTCCCGGTCGACCCCTCACGCCCCATCTGTTGCCCAGCACTGCCCGCTTCCCCAGGACCCGCGTTTCCCGGGGTCACAGCGTAATTTACTCAGCGCGGGTCCGGGAGCTCGCAGCCCAGTCCCGGCCGCGTCTAGTCAGAGCGCCCCTCCTCCGCCGCTACTGCCCACTCGCCTGGTCCTCTCAGGGCTCCCGCCGCCGGCTGGTCCGACGCGGGTGGGGAGGAAGGATTCTCTTTCTCCTGTGGCAGCGCGGGAGACGCCCGTCGCGCCGTCCCTCGCCGCCAGAAGCGGGGCCCGGGGCGGACCCCCACAGCTCGCCGAGAGCGCGGTGCTGGAGTGGCTGGAAGTTTTGCACTGCTTCCCTGTCTCGCCCAAAGTTAAATCTGAAAGTGATTTTGGGTCCATCATTTTCATAACGGTTTTGGACGTGCAGAGCGGATTAATCCAACAGTAGTGTAGTATTTTACGGTTGTACACTCTTCCCTGACCGTACTCACTGGAGCCCAGCTTCCTTGGACTTTCAAGAAGCTCCCTCTTTTTACCAACTGTGCACTTGTCCTAGTTGTCCTCCATTAGGATTTGAGCTTTTTTTTTTTTTGCCTTGGCAGCCTTGAACTTAAAAGAATGTATGTTTTGTTCAATGATTTGTTCAATATTTTATAATTTTAAAATCACTTAAATATTTACCTTATTTGATACTTTTTTCTAAAAGTGTGGTCACAATTATTTTCATAACAATACCAAGGAGTCATTTGCCCTTTTCACCCTCTTCTAAGTATACATTGAGTTTTCCAGAGACTATGTGAGGTGGGATGACCTCACCTTTCTGAGGCCTAATGTGTGTACTTTTCTTTTAAAAAAGTTCTTGTAATTACTAATACTGTAAATATTAATGGTTGTAATCCAGGTAAGTGGAAGCTCTTTGGGGGCCTGAGACCAAAACGTTTGGGAACTACTGGTCTAAGCAATCTCCTTAGTTAGATAGTAGGAACAGAGTTCAGATTGTAGCCTTAGAGGTAAGGTGATGTGTGGAAGTTATACAGCCAGTTTCTTTGATAGAGCCTGGATAAGGATTTTTCTCCCTGATACAGCCCAGATCTCTTTGTACTTTTATCACGTGTTCAGAGAACTCTTTTTCTGTCTGAACTGTGTTATGGTTCCTTGGTGTGGGTATGTAGATGAGGAAAATGTGTTTTATAAACTGATTCAGAATAATCTTCAGAATTAAACTTGAGCTAAAGAGAGCACTTTATTTAATTGGTATTTCTTGTGAGTTGGTGTACTTATTTTGCAATAATGCTACCTTTATTTTCTAATTAAACTTTTTATTTTGAGGTAATTGAGGATTCAGATGTAGTCGTGCAGTTGGTTAATAATAGAAATCCCCTGTACCATTTATCCAGTTTTCTTCAGTAATAACCTTGCAAAACCATAGTACAAGACCACAACCAGGACACTGCCATTGATACTAAGAATATAGAGAACTTGCCATCACCACAGGATCCCTCAGGTTTTTTTTAATACCACATCCACTTCATTTTTATACCACTTCCTCCTTAACCCCTGACAACCACTAATCTGTTTTTCGTTTCTATACTTTTTTCATTTCAAACTGCTATATAACAGAATCACATGGCACCTAACCTTTTTGGATTGGATTTTTTTTCATAGAGCAAAATTCCCTGGAGATTTCATGCAGGTGGTTGCATGTGTCAGTAGTTTGCGCCTTTTAATTGCTGAGTAGTATTCAATAGTATGGATGTATCGCACTTTGTATGAAGAACACCTAGTTGTTTCCATTGTTGGGCTACTATGAAAAATGTTGCTATAAACATTGCAGTACAGTAACATGTAACATAACATATAAGGCTTCATTTCTCTGTGATAAATGCCCAGGAGTATAGTTGCTGGTTCACATGGCAGTTGCATGTTTATTAGTTTTTTTGTTTTTTAAAAGATTTTATTTGTTAGAGAGAGAGCAGGGGGAGCAGCAGACAGAGGGAGAAGCAGGCTCCCCGATGAGTAAGGAGCCTGATGCCAGACTCCGTCCCAGGCCCTGGGATCATGACCTGAGCTGAAGGCAGACACTTAATTGCCTGAGCCACCCTCTGTCCTGCATGCTTAGTTTTGATGAGAAACTGTTAAAACTGCTTTCCAGAGTTTCTGCACCATTTTACATTCCCACCAGCAGTGTATATGGGGTCAGTCTCCCTGCATCCCCATCAGCATTTAGTGTTCCTATTTTTTATTTAGACATTTTGGTAGATGTGTATGTATTATGACAGGTGTCTGGTTTTAATTTAATTTGCATTTGCATGATGTTTAATGATGTTTAGCTTCTTTTCATGGGCTTATTTAATATCTGCATGTCCTCTTCAGTGAAGTGTCTCATTTCTTTTTTTCTTTTTTTTTTAATGATGTTTAGTTAGCCAACATATAGTACATCATTAGATCATTAGTTTTTGATGTAGTGTTCAACAGTTCATTAGTTGCCTGTAACACCTAGTGCTCTTCACAGCACGTCTCTTCGTTTCTTTAGCCCATTTGCTAACTGGATTTTTTTACTGTTGATTTTAGAGTTCTTTTTTTTTTCCTTTGTTAGATATATGTCTGGTGCCTGTCCTTTCTTGATAGTGTAGTTTGCAAATCTTTTCTCTCAGCCTATTGCTTTTTTTCTTGTCCTCTTAAAAGATTCTTTTGCAGAGCAAACGTTTTTAATTATGATAAAATCCATTTTAACAATTTTTCCTCCAATGGATTATTCTTCTGGTGTGAAGTTGTAGAACTCTTTGCCTAATCCTAGATCTCAAATGTTTTCTCATCTTTTCCCTAAAAGTTTTATAGTTTATTATTTTACATTTAAGCCCATGGCCCATTTTTAAAGAAAGATTTTACTTATTTATTTTACAGAGAGAGTGTGAACAGAGAGAGGGGCGGAGGGAGAGGGAAAGAGAAATCTCAAGCAGGACTCCCTGCTGAGGGTGGAGCCCGCTGCAAGGCTCCATCTCCTGATCCTGAGATCATGACCTGAGCTGAAATCGAGCTGGGTTCTTAACTGAGTGAGCCACTGAGGAGCCCCAAGCCCATGACCTGTTTTGAGTTAATTTTTGTATAAGGTGTAAGACTTAGATCAAGTGTCATTTTTTTTTTTAAAGATTTTATTTATTTATTTGTTAGGGAGAGAGAGAGAGAGAGAGAGAGAGAGAGAGAGCACAGGCAGACAGAGAGGCAGGCAGAGGCAGAGGGAGAAGCAGGCTCCGGGCCAAGCAAGGAGCCCGATGTGGGATTCGATCCCAGGACGCTGGGATCATGACCTGAGCCAAAGGCAGCTGCTTAACCAACTGAGCCACCCAGGTGTCCCAAGTGTCATTTTTTGACTTATGGTTGCTCCAGCACCATTTGTTAAAAATGCTGTCTATTCTTTATTGAGTTGCTTTTGCTCTTTGTCAAAAAGCCGTTGAGTATATCTGTGTGGATCTATTTCTGCGTCCCTACTAGCACACAGTCTTGATTCTTGTAGCTATATAAGCTTTGAAATAGAGTAGACTGATACCTCTCACTTTCTTGTTCTTTTTTTCTTTTCTTTTTGAAGATTGTAAAATTTATTTTTATTTATTTGAAAGAGACAGAGATAGAGCAAGCAGGTTCCAAGCAGGGAACCTGACACGGGGCTCCATTCCAGGACCCTGGGATCATGACATGAACCAAAGGCAGACGCTTAATTGACTAAGCCACCCAGGCGCCTCTATTCTTGTTTTGTTTTTTCAAAAATTATTTTGGTTATTCTAATATCTTTGCCTTTCATTATAAATTTTAGAATGGTCTATATCTACAAAGAATTTTGCTTGGATTTTGATAGGGATTACATTAAATCTGTATATCAATTTAAGGAGAATTGAAATCTCTAGTATGTTGAGTCTTCCAACTTGCAGACATGGTATCTCTCCCCATTTCTTTATATTTTCTTTCGTTTCTTCCATCAGCCTTATGTAGCTTTCAGCATACAAATCTTGCATGTTAGATTTACACCCATTTCATTTTTTAAGCAACTATAAAAGTTGTATTTTAATTTCATCATCTACATATTCATTGTTAACATATGGAAATACAGTTGATTTCTGTATGTTTATCATGTGTCTTTTGACCTTGCTGAATTCATTTATTCTTGGAATTGGGATTCCTAGTAGATTCCTTGGGATGGTCTTCATAGAAAATTGTATCATTTAACACATAGTGACAGTTTTATTTCTTTCTTCCCAGTCTGTTTGCTTTTTCTTGCTGCTTTATTTGTGCTGCTTAGGATTTGTAGCATTATTTGAATAAGAATGGTAAGAATAAATGTCCTTGCTTTGTTTGTGTTACTTAGAGGAAAGCATTCAGTCTTCTATCACAGATGTAGATTTTTTTTTTTGTAGATGTTTTATCAGTTCATGAGGTATATTGGTCTATAGGTTTTTGGTATTGTCTTGGTCTGGTATCAGAGTAATAATAACTTCATAAAATTAATTGGGAAGTGTTCCTTTTTTTTTTCTAGAAGAGATTGTATAGAATTGTTAATTCTTCTGTAAATGTTTGCTAGCCTTCAGTGAAACCATTGGGACCTGGAGGTTTCTTTTTTAGAGCTTTAAACTTGCAAATTTAATTTCCTTAGTATTTATGTGGCTATTAATATTATTTCTTATTGGGTGAATTGTGTTAATGTGTGATTTTGTTGTTTTTTTTTAAGATTTTTTAAAATTTATTTATTTGTCAGATAGAGAGAGAGCGCAGGAGCGAGCACAGGCAGACAGAGAGGCAGGCAGAGGCAGAGGAAGAAGCAGGCTCACTGCTGAGCAAGGAGCCCGATGTGGGACTCGATCCCAGGACGCTGGGATCATGACCTGAGCCGAAGGCAGCCGCTTAACCAACTGAGCCACCCAGGCGTCCCTAATGTGTGATTTTGTGATCCATTCCTTCCAAGCTGTCGAATTTATGTGTATAGAGTTGTTCATAATATTCCTGTTATCATCATTTTGATGTCTTCAGGGTCTGTAATGATATTCCCTGTAACATTCCTGATAAGGTTAATTTGTGTCTTCTGCCTTTCTTGGTTCATCTTGCTAGAAGTTTGTCAATTTCATTCATCTTTTCAAAGAACCAACTTTAGTTCATTGATTTTTCTCTATTGTCTTATTTTAAATATAACATTTCTGGTTTTACATTTATTTATTTATTTTGCTTCTTCTCCGTTCATTTTGTTTTTCCTTTTCTAAGTTTTTGACAGTAGACCTTAAATCACTGATTTGAGACTTTTCTTCCTTTCTAATACATATGGACTTGGTTTTGTGAATTTCCCTCAGAGCATGGCTTTAGCTGTGTCCCACAAATTTGGGTATGTTGTGTTTTCATTTTCATTCTACATTTATTTTATAAAGAGCTATGTTAAATCTCACTTAGTACTCAGGTTTTCAGATTTTTTTTTTAAGAGACGAGAATATCAACATTCAGGCAAGTTTCATATTTTGCTCAAGGAATTACAACTGGTGATGGTGAGATCTGCTCTTAGCCATATTGTTTCGCCACTGTCTCCAGCATGTCCCCTATTAGTAATTGCGTAAGTGCTATGATTTAAGAGATCTTGACTGTATAATTATTTATTGCTGACTGCAGTAGTAGATCATGAAATAATGTTGACTGCCTTTTTCTGCCTCCTGAGAAAAGCACTTAGAATTTCCCACTTTTCTAGATTATATACCAAAGCTTTTAAATGGTGTCTGAATTTTTTCAACTCTTACCTGCATTTGTGATTTCCTCTTTCAGCTGTAATGCTTCTGAACTCATTTGTTTCTTTTTTAGTTATCCTTCACTGAAGATAATGTTTGTATCGTAGAGTCTTTCCTCATTTGTTTTATTTTCTATTTTGAAGTTGTGATTCATAATTCTTTACTTCCATGTCCTGAAATTAATTACTACCTCAATGCCTTGTTGTATTTCTGGAGAGACATCCTTCTTTCTCACTGATCCAGATTCTGTAATCATTACAGGATAATGAAATACCCGGTTCCTGTCCCACCTTCTCCGAAGCTCTCCCAGAAAATACTAATCCTTGACAATCTGTCGTACTGCACATTTGCCACTTAGTCAGATGCTACCTTGTAATATCTCCTAACTTAAGTTTTGTATTATTACTTAACTTTTTGCATCAACTAAGTTTTAATGAGTCTTGCATTTCCCCCCTCTATTAAATGATCTGTCTTCAGGAAGAGCAACCTGTAATATTCTTTGTATCCTTCATAGCTGTGATTATATGTTGTTGAGGACAGATGTTGATTACTCTTTATATGGAAAATAAGTTCATCTTGAATAGTTTTATTCTTGTTAAATGCAGAAATTATAAATTCTTACAGGTAGCCAAGAGCTATTTCTTGGTCTACATTTACGCTTTCATGAAGCTCCACCTTCCACCAGGCTGGACACAGATAATGTCTTTTAGACATTCCCAGACTGGTTTTGATCCTAACATAGTCCCAGACTAGTTATTTGTATTGGTATGTACGTATGTACGTATGTATGTATTTTAGTGTGTGGGAGAGGAGGAAGAACAGTGCTTTTAAAATTTTATGTGGGTTTTTTTTTTTTTTTTAATTTATTTGTCAGAGAGAGAGGGAAAGAGAGCTAGGGAGCACAGGCGGACAAAGTGGCAGGCAGAGGCAGAGGGAGGAGCAGGCTCCCTGCCTAGCGAGGAGCCCGATGTGGGACTCCATCCCAGGACGCTGGGATCATGACCTGAGCGGAAGGCAGCCACTTAACCAACTGAGCCACCCAGGTGTCCCATGTGGGCTTTTTTTTTTAAGATTTTATTTGTTTATTTGACGAACAGAGATCACAAGTAGTCAGAGAGGCTGGCAGAGAGAGAGGAGGAAGCAGGCTCCCTGCTGAGCAGAGAGCCCAATGCAGGGCTCCATCCCAGGACCCTAGGATCATGACCTGAGCCAAAGACAGAGGCTTTAATCCACTGAACCACCCAGGCGCCCCTAAAATATTATATTTTACTAGAGAATAGATGTCCTCTCTTCAAGAGTATGTATCAACCCCCATTTTTAGCCATATTAAATTTTCTCTGCCTAAGATTTTAAGTACTGCTGATAAAAATACCTGATTTTTAAGGCTCTCTCAGTGAGAACTTTGATTTTTACACTTCCTTCTCATTTCTGGAAGGAAGTTTGATTTAAATGATGCTTTATTTCAAAAATTTCTTTAACTCTTTGTAAGACTTGTATCTACTACTGACTTGAAGATTACGGAAATAGAAATCACATTTCTTATAGTCTCAGTAACATAAATAAAAGATTAAAAACTCATTTTAAATACCTTTAAAATAAATATGATTTTGTAGACTGTAACACAGGCTCTGTTAGTATTACTTGTAGTAAATATGCATATTTTGCTCTAATATTCTTTCTATCTTTCAAATTTTGTCTTTGGCAGTGACACTAATTTGAAATTAACTTCTTCCTTTGTTTTTCTCAGCAAGGCTTGAGATTTTTCACTGAAAATTTAGCTGAAACAATTTATTCTAGAACATGACATTTTGAAGGTGAATTTTGTTTGCTAGTCTTAAAGTTGTTCAGAATTATATTTTGGCACTCTCCTTTTCCTTATTTGCTTAAATAATGTCACATCAAATGTATAGGTTTCCCTATGGCTAGCTACAGACCTTATTATCGTAGATAAATGAAGGTGTGTGATTACAGTTTTACCTGTTTAGAAGAGTCTTGAGTCCTGGATTTTCTGTTATAGTATCAGTTACCTAAGTTCCAATGATCCCATTAGACTTTGTGTTTGGAGAAACATGATTACCATATTCTCTCAGTAAACATGAATTGACTACATTGGGAATTCCAGAATTTTCAGGTTTCTTTCAGCCTGTTTTTTTCAGACACTAAGACAGTTTTAAATTCTGGAGTAAATAAATTATCAGGGCAAATTTTTAAAAAGTGAACTGGGTATTGAGACTAGAAAGGAAGGTAAGATCAAACAGCATGTGAAAGATCTTTGAAATTCACCCTTGGGGAGATATAAACTGAGAGTGACCCCAGGCTTTAGAATTTCACACCTACTTCTTTCTGTTACAAGGGAAGATGCTTGGAGACTCAAGTGAGAGAAGGTGGTAGTTTCTCTGATAAGGATGGAGAGAGCTAAGGTTATAGAGCCATGTTCCATTTAAGGCTCTCCCATATCTTCTCCCATTCTAAGAATCCTATGTACTCTTGGGCGTCTGGGTGGTTCAGTGGGTTAAGCCTCTACCTTCAGCTCAGGTCATGATCCCAGGGTCCTGGGATCGATTCCTGTATTGGGCTCTCTGCTCAGCAGGGAGCCTGCTCCCCCCTCCCCCCGCTTCTCGTTCTGTCTCTGCCTACTTGTGATCTCTCTCTCTGTCAAATAAATAAAATCTTTTAAAAAAGGTAAGAATCCTGTGTACTCTGATATCTAGGCCTGAGACAACTGACAAAAAGGTATACATCAGTATAGTAGAGATTGCAGAGTAATCATTTAGTTAACAAGAGTTGTGTTCCAAAAACCTTATGACCAGAAATAGAACTTACATAGGAGGCCTAGGGTTTTTTCTGGGATGTCAGATCAGAGTAATATATTAAGTTGAAATATAAACTAAAATGATGCTGTATATTTAACAAAGTAATATGTACATAGGAAGAAGAAGGAGCTATAGTTAAGGGAAAAGAGAAGAGACAGTTGTGCTTGAGATTTGGATGTGGGGTGACACCAGGAGGATGACCCAACCCTACAGGTCCTTGCCAGGTATGATGGGTGCCTCGGTCCCTTCCAGCTAGTTTTAGGCATCTTAGTGTTACATGACCAAGGAGTTTACCAAAGAGAAGATGGGAGAATCATCAGACATCTCAGATCTCCTTTCCCTTCTCCTCTTAAGAACCAGGTCAAGTTTATCCTACTCTCTGTGTGGGCTATGCTTATAGAGACATCATCAAGGAGTCCTGTTGTTCTGGTTAGCCTTACATGTGTAGATGGATATTTTGTGAGTCATCTGTATGCTGTTTTTAAATAGACAAATATAAGTTGTGCATAGCAATATTTTGCCTAGTTGTATGTATACTCTTTAGCTAGAATGTTACTTTGAGCTGTGGATTAAGCCAGAATCACTTGATTGTTTTTTGAAAATAAAAAGATGTCTTTTTTATAAAGGAGCTTTGTTTTAAGAGAAATTGTTAACTAGGGTAGTCCTATATACATGGATGAGATATTTTCCTATTTGAAAATTTGTAGTTAGTACTGCTCAGTCTGCAGAGCAGTGACTTAGGGCTTCAAAAACAAAGACACTGAATTATCCCCCACCTCCAGTATGATCTTCTTTATTTTCCCATTTATACTGCATAAAATCCACTTATTAAAAAGTCTTTTCTTCTCTTGTGAAAGTATAGCTAGCTCTGGAAAGGCAGTAGGTCACTTTCCTCATACCTAATACCTAATGGAATCCAGAAAGGTAATCCATTAGGAGTGAATACGGCTGAGCAGTTTTGATTTGGGGCCAGACTGGAGGAAGAGACTAGAGTGGGCAGAACAGCATAGGAGAGTGCTGCTGCAAAAGCAAGGTGGAAAAAGACAAAATGGCAAACATGGCCTGTTTCAAGGTTTATCTAGAGTAGTATTTTTCTACCTTTTATTTTCATTATGGCCCCTTAAGGAGAAAAATTTAAATCAAATTTAGTTAATAGATTTAATTAATCTTTTAAAATTAATTATTCTAATTAACCAAATAAATTTAAGTTCTCCCTGATAAGAGGAATTCAATACCAATTCAATTCAATACTTTTAGGTAGGTTGAGCTTGGGAGGGCTACAGACCATTGAATTTGGGGTTTTTCATGCCCCAAGAACTGATTTCTACCACCTTTCTGTGGGGGTTAGGTAGTATCTCCACTATGAATGCATGATCTAGAATTGGTCTTTCTAGGAAGAGGGCAACAAATATGCTTTTTTCTTGGTTAGCTGCTGGATTTGAAAACTTAGTCTTGGACTGTAAATTGTTTTTGTATCATAGGTAAATAAATGAGGCATTTGTGAACCTACTTAGGACCTGAATTCCATTTATAATATTGTTTCTAATAGAAACTGTATTCTAAATTCAAAAAGTTATTGCTAAAAAGAACTTTTGGAAAATACAACCTATTAGTGAGATTATGATTTGTACTAGTTTTAAGTTATATAGTGAAGACTTTGCAAAAGTTGAATATTGAGCTAAATATTAAAGGAAGAGAAGGCCATAGATTAGAAGAACTGGCTAGATATTTTAGGTAGGAAGAAGATTTGGTATCTCAGACTCAGTCTATATTCAGTCTTAAAATAACATGAGATGCCTTTTAATTATATTGACTAATCATGAAAAATTCCCTTCAAAAATTTTTAGATATAGTTATAAAAAACTAAAGGTAAATTTAGACATTACTTCCAATTTCTTTGGACATATTTTTATTTCTTTTAGTGGCCTAGTAATCTCTAAAGATCTTTGCAAACTTTAAAGTATTCAAGATACTTTTAAAATTTTTTGCCTAAAGATGTATGTATTTATTTGTGTGAGAGAGAGAGAGAGAACATGAACAGGAGGGGCAGAGGGAGAGAGAATCTCAAACAGACTCTGTGCTGACATGGAGCCCAACTGGGCTTAGGCTGGGATCCCATGACTGAGACTATGGAAACCAAGAGTTGGACGCTTAGCTGATTGAGCCACCCAGGTGCCCCTCAAGATATATTGGTATATGTATATATATATGTATACATATATATATACTGGTATATCCACCAGCATAATTGAATGCTACCAAATGCTAAAGTGCATTCACTATGACAAGTACTTTAGTTGTATTACCACATTTATCCTCCTAACCCCAGGAGCTCAGTACTCTTAACTCCATTTTGGGGGGGATGAGCATTAACTTTCTCAAATTTTGTTGAGAAATCTTGTTTTTTGTTTGTTTTTTAAAGATTTTATTTATTCACTTGAGAGAGGCAGAGAGAAGGAGAGAGAGAACAGGAGGGGGCAAGCGACAAGAGGGAGAAACAGGACTTCCTGCTGATCAGGGAGCCTGATGCAGGACTCGATCCCAGGACTCCAGGATCATGACCTGAGCCGAAGGTAGATGCCTGACCAACTGAGCCACCCACGTGCTCCCAGAGAAATCTTTTTTTGTTCATGTTGTCACTGTACCTACCTCCTCTTACAGGGCTTTGGCAGTTACTTTGTGCTCCAGCAGTCTGCATCTGTTACCACTATAAGCAGTTAATTCTAATAGCCTTCTTAAGCCGTACGTTTATACTGATGTCATGGTAACTCTTCTCTACTGTGACATGGACCATTGAGATAATTTCTAGGGCTCTCTGTTTTGGGAGAAGATAGGCTGCTTGTCATATAGTAACAGTAACAGAGATTCTGTTATATAGAATAGAAATACAGTTTATGGTTTCCACATAATTCTGAGAGCCAAAAGAACCTAATGCTGAGTTGTAATTTGAACAATTGGAGAAAATTTTTAATTGCCTTTTGAATTTGCTTATTTTGATGTATATTTACTTTTTTTTGTTGCTTACAGATATGTTGTCTTAATTACTTAATTTATCCTCAGATGTTCTAAGTTTTTGTTAGCTAGCTTTCACATGTATTGCTTACTTATGTTTAGTTAGAAAATTGTTATATCTTCATTACTTTTTTTGTTGAGGCATAATATATGTGTAGTGAAGTTTACCCTTTTTTAATATAAAGTTCCATGAGTTTTTTTTTTGTTTTTTTTTTTTTTTAAGATTTTATTTATTTATTTGTCAGAGAGAGAGCGGGAGCGAGCACAGGCAGACAGAGGCAGAGGGAGAAGCAGGCTCACAGCTGAGCAAGGAGCCCGATGTGGGACTCGATCCCAGGACGCTGGGATCATGACCTGAGCCGAAGGCAGCTGCTTAACCAACTGAGCCACCCAGGCGTCCCTAAAGTTCCATGAGTTTTGATAAACACATACAGTTGTGTATCCACAACCACAATCAAAGGTATAAAACCATCCAACCCCCTATTCCTTTGTACTTTGTTGTCTTCTTCCTAATATCTGACAGTCACTGATCAGTTTTCTGCCTCTCTTGTTTTGCCTTTACCAGAGTGTCCTATGTATGGAATTACTGTATCTTTTGAGCTGGCTTCTTTCACTGAATATAATACTTTTGAGATTTGTCCCTGCTTTATGTTGCTTTTTATTGCTGAGTATTATTCCATTTTATGGATGTGTCACAATTGAGTTTGTTCATTCTCCGTTTGAGGAACATTTGAGCTGTTTCCAGTTTTAATAGTTTTAAATGAAGTTACTGGTCACATTCACATACAGGTTTTTATGTGAATAATTTTTCGTTTCATCTGGGTTGATATCTAGGAGTAAGATTGCTGAGTGGAATGGTGTTTATTTAATTTAAGAAATTGTCAAACTGTTTTCCAAAATGTTTGTACCAATTTGTATTCCACCAATAATGACTTGTTGCTCTGCATCTTTACTGGTGGTGTCAGGTTTTTAAAAAGTCATTTTGATAGGTATATAGTGATACCTCGTGATTTATTTGGCTTTATCTAATGACTGATGATGTTGAGCATCTTGTCATAATTTTATTTGCCATTCCTATATTCTTGGTGAAGTGTGTGTGTTCAAAACTTTACCCACTTACAAAATTAAGTTCTTTTGTAATTATTGAGTTGTACAAGTTTTAAATATATATGTATTTCTCACATAAGTCCCTTATGAGATAAATGACTTAAAAATGTGTCATTGAAGTATATGTATTGTGTTTGCATTCTCTTTATAGTGTGTTTTGAAGAGCAGAAGTTTTTTCATTTGTTAGGTTCAATTTATCATTTTTTTCTTTATGGATCACACTTTGGTATTGTGGCTAAGACATTTTTGTCTAACCTAAGGTCATAAAGTTTTAGGTCTACAGTCTGTTTTGAGTTAATTTTTGTATATGGTACAAGGTTCTACAAGGTTCCTTTTTCTTCTTCTTCTTTTATTTTATTTTTTTTGCATATGGGATTCTAATTGTTCCAGCACCATTTTTTTAAAAAAGACTGTCCTAGAAAGGAATCCATCAAAATCCTTGAGGATAACACAAACACCAACCTCTTCAACCTCAGCCGCAGCAACGTCTTCCTAGGAACAAAGCCAAAGGCAAGGGAAGCAAGGGCAAAAATTGACTATTGGGATTTCATCAAGATCAAAAGCTTTTGCACAGCAAAGGAAACAGTCAACAAAACCAAAAGACAACTGACAGAATGGGAAAAGATATTTGCAAACGACATATCAGATAAAGGGCTAGTATCCAAAATCTATAAAGAGCTTAGCAAACTCAACACCCAAAGAACAAATAATCCAATCAAGAAATGGGTAGAGGACATGAACAGACATTTCTGCAAAGAAGACATTCAGATGGCCAACAGACACATGAAAAAATGCTCCACATCACTGGGCATCAGGGAAATACAAATCAAAACCACAATGAGATACCACCTCACACCAGTCAGAATGGCTAAAATTAACAAATCAGGAAATGACAGATGCTGGCGAGGATGTGGAGAAAGGGGAACCCTCCTACACTGTTGGTGGGAATGCAGGCTGGTGCAGCCACTCTGGAAAACATCATGGAGGTTTCTCAAGAAGTTGAAAATAGAGCTACCTTATGACCCAGCAATTGCACTACTGGGTATTTACCCTAAAGATACAAATGTAGTGATCCGAAGGGGCATGTGCACCCCCGAATGTTTATAGCAGCAATGTCCACAATAGCCAAACTATGGAAAGAACGTAGATGTCCATCAATAGATGAAGGGCTAAAGAAGAGGTAGTATATATATATACAATGGAATACTCTGCAGCCATCAAAAGAAACGAAATCTTGCCATTTGCAACGACATGGATGGAATTAGAGGGTATTATGCTTAGCGAAATAAGTCAATCAGAGAAAGACAACTATCATGTGATCTCCCTGATATGAGAAAGTGGAGATGCAATGTGGGGGGTAGAAAAAGAATAAATGAAAGAAGATGGGATCAGGAGGGAAACAAACCATAAGAGACTCTTAATCTAACAAGACAAACTGAGGGTTGCTGGGGGGAGGGGGGTTGGGAGAGGGTGGTCGGGTTATGGACATGGGGGAGGGTATGTGCTATGATGAGTGCTGTGAACTGTGCAAACCTGGCGATTCACAGACCTGTATCCCTGGAGCTAATAATACATCATATGTTTATAAAAAATTAAAAAAATTTATTAAGAAAAAAAAGACTGTCCTTTCTCCATTGAATTGTGTTTGCACCTTGTTGGAAATCTTCCCCTCCCCCCATTATCCCTTTGACTGCTCTGGATCACATCTCTCTCTTCCCTTCATAACATTGACCATACTCTGCTTTCTTCTTTAACTGCCTCCTCTTCACTAAGCTCCTTGAAAGGAGAAACTTTTGTATGGGATGAAGGATGGAAAGGGTATCCAGGCAGAGGGAATGAGAGTTGCAAAGCGCCTGCCTGTGGTGGTGTGCAGCTTCGGCATGTCTGAAAACATGCCCAAAGTGGAGGCATCAAGAACAAGATGAAGCTGGAGAGATAGATAGATGGTGGTCAAATCCTGTAGGACCTTAGAGAGGCCATGGTACCAAAGGAGAGTATCGCTCAGGGCAAAAGGATTGCCCTACAGAGGGAACAGGGCATCATCACAGCATAATATTCCTCTTTGCAGTATAGATGAAAGAGGAATAATAAAATTTTTCACTTTTTTATTGCTTGTGTCTTGTTTCACAGTTCCCTAGAGAGTTCTGCCCATTGCTTTTCTTAGGTTAGGAAGGATTAAGCCTTCCTTATGTATTTGTTAATTTAGTCAGAGTATAGTAATATTTTACCAGTTTTATGTGTGACCAAACTTTTCCCAGAGGGGATTTGTGGGAGCTTTGTTTCAAGGCTTACTGTCATTAAAGGATATGGAACCTATTATCACAGCATATGCTTTATGTCTGTCTTCCCCTAACTGGAATGGAAGCTTGCTGATGGCCTGGACTTTTTTCTGTTTTGTTAAGTTATACTTCCCCTGTACCTAGGACAGTTCCTGGAATGTAGTAGTCACTCAATAAATATCTGTTGAATAAATGCCTTTTTATAGATATTTAAAAAATATTTATTTTTTTCTTTCAGTCTTTGTTAAGTTCATATAGTGATAATATGAATGGATATCAAGAAAAACAGGTAATATTTATTCTCCTCCTCCTAAGAATCAAACTCTTTATGCTTGTTCATATGTAAATAACTTATAACCATGATGTCAATGCAGTCTTAAATTCTTATTTTGTCACTTAATATCATTTCTCTTAATTTTCATAATTGTTGCTTCAAATTGTTATGATAATGTTCCCCATAGTATTTCAATACAGACTTTCATATGCAACTTTTTCCTTTTTTCTTATTTTAAAAAAATTTATTTATTTATTTATTTGACACAGAGAGAGATCATAAGTAGGCAGAGAGGCAGACAGGGGCGGGGGTGGAAGCAGGCTCCCTGCTGAGCAGAGAGCCCAGTGTAGGGCTTGATCCCAGAGCCCTGGGATCATGACCAGAGCCGAAGGCAGAGGCTTTCACCCACTGAACCACCCAGGTCCCCCACTTTTTCCTTTTTTAAAAAACATTTCTTTTTCTGAGTTACAAAGATGGAAACTACTTCCTAAACTGCAGCCTACTAGTAGTAATATAGCATTAACTATGTTCAGTCTAAAAAGTAAGACTGACTGGCTAAGTGAGTTAGGCTAAGTTTTTTAGTGCTCTAAAATGTAGAATTACTGATATGAATGAATTCCAGTCTTAGAGAATCAGTGGAAACTTAGAAATGAGAATTACCACTATATTTTTTAATAATCATAAAAAATTATCCCAGATTAATTATATACTTGACTAAAGATTTGGGTGATTAGACTCTCTGTGAGAGATCCAGAGGGGAACCTTAAACTCAGCATTTCCAAAATTGCATCAGACGTATGCTGATTTATCTCATTTTCTTTCCTACCTCACAGTAACATCTACCAGATTATCTTAGGTCAAGACACTTGAAGGTGGGCAGGCCTTCACTTTAACGCACAGTGGATGTCCAGGCTCACCTTTTCTGTCCTCCTTGCACTTAACCTTAAGCCTCCTTAGGCTTAAATGATAATGAGCTTACTGCTGTTTTCCAACCATTCCAAGTATACTTGCATATTTTGCACATATCAGTTCTTCTATTTTCTTTTCCCGTTGGCTAGGAATATTTGTATTTCTCCTTTGCTCAAGTCTTTGCTCAAGGCTTTTCTTGGCAGTATCTTCTCTGACCATGCAGGGTTCATTATACCCTGAGCTACCGTTGTGTCCTGTTCACACTGAGAGACTGTTTTTTCACTGTACTAAATTTTAAATTGCAATTAAAAATTTTATTTATTTAAATTTTTATTTATTTTTTATTTAAATTTTATTTAATTTTTTATTCTTAATTTATTTTATTTTTAATTTTATTTATTTTTATTTAAATTTTATTTATTTAAATTTTAAATTTAAATTGTACTAAAATTTAAATTGCAAGGATAGTTGACCTGGGGTTTGTTATTCTGTCCTGAAAATGGAAATCCTTTTAGTAAATATGGTGTGCATTTTTGGAACAAATAAAAAACAGTTGTGTATTGATTTCACCTGATTCCTCAGTATTCTTTTTTCCTCAGATATTCCTTTTCAATTTTAAGTCTTTTTAATGAGTTTCTTTTGCCTTCCCCCTTCTTCAGCTCCTTTTCCCATTTGCTTTTCCTGGGTTAAATAAATGACTTTTAAAATTTGATTGGCTTTTTTGTCATCTTGTCTGCATGGAACATACTCCTTCTCCCAAGAATTGAAGCTGTCTACTTTTCATTCAAGTGAGCCTTGAGATTTAGTTCCAAGAAGTCTTTTCACATCAACTAGCAGTTTTGTTGTGCCTTTCCTTACTTCCCCTTGTCTGAGCATGCAGTTTCCATGACTCATTCTTCATTCTCTAACACATCACATACTTTTTCCTCATTCCTTGCTCATAGGTATACAGTCATAAAATTGAGTTGAAAGAGACCTTAGAGGATCATTATTTTTGCTTCCCCATTATTTTTTTTTTAGAGGATCATTATTTTTTTTCCCCATTATTTATTTTTGCATTATTTTTGCTTCCTCACTCAGTGCAGAAATTGGTCTACTGTTTGGCCAGTTGATGACTGTATCAATGTTTGAACCACCACCCTCCCCTACCCCAAAACTCCCCACCCTCCCACGCACCCTGGGAAGGGCAGTAGCTGAATCCTTCCACTCTTATTAGGCAGCCATTCCACTCTGGCTAGGCAGCCCTAGTCCTTCAGTAATTTCTTCTCACTGTGTCAGATTGGCTTCTCTAGTCCATTCATACATTCTAATTTTTCCCTTGGGGTTTCCTTTCCCTAAAACAGACTATGGATGTTTGAATGTCCTTTGACGGAGTAGTAGGCTAAGGATGTTGGGAAAAAGTCAGATTGCCTTGACTCACACAGTGCTAGAAAGTAATTTTAAGAAGGCCTAAATAAAAACTTATGTGTAAGACATGAAACCCTAAAAGAACTTGGGAAAAATTCTGATGCATTTTATTTAAACCTCAGGGTGTGAAAAGATTTTTTAATCTTTATGTTTAGGGAAGAAACCATAAAGGCAAGGATTGATAAATTGGGCTCTGAAAATTGAAAGGTCAGTGACGGATCAGGAAAAGATATTTGTAATACTTATGGCAATGACAGGGTTATATCCAACAGCTTTTGTTAATAAGAGGAGCAAAAAGGGATACCCTGATGGGCAAATGGGAGAAAACATGAACTGATGATGATTTATGAAAATATGCTGAAAAAAGTGTTGAGAATACTGGACATCAAATTAAGATGTCAGTGTTTGCCTATCAAATTGACAAACACTTAAAAAGTGTTAATACCCTGTATTGTTGACGATATAATGAAATGAACATACCAAGTTTGATTGTTGGTTTTGGTTATATTTTTGAACATACGAATTTTGGAAATGTGAGCAGGTATAGCCTTTTTTTTTTTTTTTTTAAGATTTTATTTATTTATTTGACAGACAGAGATCATGAGTAGGCAGAGAAGCAGGCAGAGAGAGAGGGAGAATGAGACTCCCTGCTGAGCAGAGAGCCCAATGCGAGGCTCAATCCCAGGACCCTGGAATCATGACTTGAGCTGAAGGCAGAGGCTTTAACCTACTAAGCCACCCAGGTGCCCCAGGTATAGCCTTTTTGAGGGGCACTTTGGCAATATGTTTGTACCTTTGACCAATATTTATATTCTAGGAATTTATCATGAGGAAATTATCAAATGCATGAAATGATTGATGCTTATACAGCTATGGCCCTTTGGATCCTCCAGGAAGCAGATGCTGAAGTTAGGAATGTTAGAGGTAGATTGGGGATAGGAGGTAGGGAGGGGAGAACAGAAAGGAGGAGAAAACAGGACTGGAAAAGAAGAGCCTTCAGTCTCCGATGCAGTTGCAGACAGCTGTGAAAGGAAAGAAGCTAGGAAGCTAGAACCTGGTGGAGAGAGCCTCAGGTGCCATGCAGGTCTGGCAGAGACTGGGCCAAAGCAGTGGAAAGCTTTCTAACTGTTAGGGCTGCCCATCTAGCACAGAGGGGGCCAGGTCTTGACACCATCACTGTGCTCAGTCCTGGGCTAGTGGCTTCCAGGGAGGATTGGTCTCGAGAGGAATACTAGGCAGATCGAGAAGGCTCCATCGGTAGCTGGAGGCTGTCAGCCAGCTGCATTCTTTGTACTCAAAGGGCACGGTTTTGCTAGAAGGGAAATGTAAGTAGTGTACCACAAGAGGGATGTTCATTGCAGTGTTATTAAAAAATGACACAATTAGGAATGGTATTTTATTCCTATAATAAACATAAAATACTACCATTTCTAATTAAAGAGGGAGAGGTAATTTCAAAATAAATCGTATTTATTATTTTAAGCGGCCTTCTAATTACTGTAAACTTTTGTTAAGCTTGATACCCCTAACTCTTTTTTTTTCCTTTTTTAAAAAAAATTTTTATTTTTATTTAAACATATAATGTAACTCCACAACCCTCTCCCAACACCCCTCCCCTCAGTTTGTTTTATGACATTAAGAGTCTCTTTTAGTTTATCTCCCTCCTGATCCCGTCTTGTTTCATTTATTCTTTTCCTACCCCCTTAACCCTCACCCCCGTTGCATCTCCACTTCCTCATATCAGGGAGATCATATGATAGTTGTCTTTCTCCAACTGACTTATTTTGCTAAGCATAATACCCTCTAGTTCCATCCATGTGGTCGCAAATGGCAAGATTTCATTTCTTTTGATGGCTGCATAGTATTTCATTGTATATATATACCACATATTCTTTAGCCCTTCATCTGTTGATGGACATCTAGGTTCTTTCCATAATTTGGCTATTGTGGACATTGCTGCTATAAACATTCAGGTGCACATGCCCCTTCGGATCACTACGTTTGTATCCTTAGGGTAAATATCCAGTAGTGCAATTGCTGGGTGATAAGGTAGCTCTATTTTCAACTTTTTGAGGAACCTCCATGATGTTTTCCAGAGTGGCTGCACCAGCTTCCCTTCCCACCAACAGTGTAGGAAGGTTCCCCTTTCTCTGCATCCTCGCCAGCATCTGTCATTTCCTAATTTGTTAATTTTAGCCATTCTGACTAGTGTGAGGTGGTATCTCATTGTGGTTTTGATTTGTATTTACCTGATGCCCAGAGATGTGGAGCACTTTTTCATGTGTCTGTTGGCCATCTGGATGTCTTCTTTGCAGAAATGTCTGTTCATGTCCTCTGCCCATTTCTTGATTGGATTATTTGTTCTTTGGGTGTTGAATTTGCTAAGCTACTTATAGATTTTGGATACTAGCCCTTTATCTGATATGTCGTTTGCAAATATCTTCTCCCACTCTGTCAGCTGTCTTTTGGTTTTGTTGACTGTTTCCTTTGCTGTGCAAAAGCTTTTGATCTTGGTGAAGTCCCAATAGTTCATTTTTTCCCTTGCTTCCCTTGCCTTTGGCGTTGTTCCTAGGAAGAAGTTGCTGTGGCTGAGGTCGAAGAGGTTGCTGCCTGTGTCCTCCTGTGTCCTCATGCATTTTGAGTCTATTTTTGTGTGTGGTGTAAGGAAATGGTCCAATTTCATTTTTCTGCATGTGGCTGTCCAATTTTCCCAACACCATTTGTTGAAGAGGCTGTCTTTTTTCCATTGGATATTCTTTCCTGCTTTGTCGAAGATTAGTTGGCCATAGAGTTGAGGGTCTATTTCTGGGCTCTCTATTCTGTTCCATTGATCTATGTGTCCGTTTTTGTGTCAGTACCATACTGTCTTGATGATGACAGCTTTGTAGTAGAGCTTGAAGTCTGGAATTGTGATGCCACCAACTTTGGCTTTCTTTTTCAATATTCCTTTGGCTATTCGAGGTCTTTTCTGGTTCCACATAAATTTTAGGATTATTTGTTCCATTTCTTTGGAAAAATTGGATGGGATTTTGATAGGCATTGCATTAAATGTGTAGATAGCTTTAGGTAGCATAGACATTTTCACAATATTTATTCTTCCAATCCATGAGCATGGAACGTTTTTCCATTTCTTTGTGTCTTCCTCAATTTCTTTCATGAGTACTTTATAGTTCTCTGAGTATAGATTCTTTGCCTCTTTGGTTAGGTTTATTCCTAGGTATCTTATGGTTTTGGATATAATTGTAAATGGGATTGACTCCTTAATTTCTCTTTCTTCTGTCTTGTTGTTGGTATAAACAAATGCAACTGATTTCTGTGCATTGATTTTATATCCTGACACTTTACTGAATTCCTGTATAAGCTCTAGCAGTTTTGGAGTGGAGCCTTTTGGGTTTTCCACATATAGTATCATATCATCTGCAAAGAGTGATAGTTTGACTTCTTCTTTGCTGATGTTGTCTGATTGCTGAGGCTAGGACTTCTCGTAGTATGTTGAATAGCAGTGGTGATAACGGATATCCCTGCCGTGTTTCTGACCTTAGCGGAAAAGCTCTCAGTGTTTCGCCATTGATAATGATACTTGCTGTGGGTTTTTCATAGGTGGCTTTGATGATATTGAGGTATGTGCCCTCTATCCCTACACTTTGAAGAGTTTTGATTACGAAGGGATGCTGTACTTTATCAATTGCTTTTTCAGCATCTACTGAGAGTATCATATGGTTCTTGTTCTTTCTTTTGTTAATGTATTGTGTCACATTGATTGATTTGCGGATGTTGAACCAACCTTGCTGCCCTGGAATAAATCCTACTTGGTCGTGGTGAATAATGCTTTTAATGTACTGTTGGATCCTATTGGCTAGTATTTTGGTGAGAATTTTCGCATCTGTGTTCATCAAGGATATTGGTCTGTAATTCTCTTTTTTGATGGGATCCTTGTCTGGTTTGGGGATCAAGGTGATGCTGGCCTTGTAAAATGAGTTTGGAAGTTTTCCTTCCATTTCTATTTGTTGGAACAGTTTTAGGAGAATAGGAATTAATTCTTCTTTAAATGTTTGGTAGAATTCCTCTAGGAAGCCGTCTGGCTCTGGGCTTTTGTTTGTTTGGAGATGTTTGATGACTCTTTCAATCTCCTTACTGGTTATGGGCCTAATCAGGTTTTCTATTTCTTCCTGGTTCAGTTTTGGCAGTTTATATGTCTCTAGGAAAGCATCCATTTCTTCCATATTGTCAAATTGTTGGCATAGAGTTGCTCATAATATGCTCTTATAATTGCTTGTATTTCTTTGGTGTTGGTTGTGATCTCTCCTCTTTCTTTCATGATTTTATTTATTTGGGTCCTTTCTCTTTCTTTTTGATAAGTCTGGCCAGGGGTTTATCATCTTATTCTTTCAAAGAATCAGCTCCTAGTTTCGTTGATTTGTTCTATTGTTTGTTGTTGTTGTTGTTGTTGTTCTGTTGTTTTTTTGGTGTCTAGTTCATTGATTGCTGCTTTGATCTTTATTATTTCTCTTCTCCTGCTGGGTTTAGGATTTCTTTGTTCTTCTTTCTTGAGCTCCTTTAGGTGTAGGGTTAGGATGTGTATTTGACACATTTCTTGTTTCTTGAGAAAGGCTTGTTCCTGTTAGGACTGCCTTTGCCGTGTCCCACAGATTTTGGCCTGTTGCGTTTTCATTATCATTTGTTTCCATGATTTTTTTCAATTCTTCCTTAATTTCCTTGTTGACCCATTCATTCTTTAGAAGGATGCTATTGAGTCTCCATGTATTTGTGCTCTTTCCAAATTTCCTCTTGTGATTGAGTTCTAGCTTCAGAGCATTGTGGTCTGAAAATATGCAGGGAATGATCCCAATCTTTTGATACAAGTTGAGACCTGATTTATGACCCAGGATGTGATCTATTCTGGAGAATGTTCCATGGGCACTAGAGCAGAATGTGTATTCTGTTGATTTGGGATGGAATGTTCTGAATATATCTGTGATGTCCATGTGCCCCAGTGTCTAATTTAAGACCTTTATATCCTTGTCGATCTTTTGCTTGGATGATCTGTCCATTTCAGTCAGGGAAGTGTTAAAGTCCCATATTATTGTGTTCTTGTCAATGTGTTTCTTTGATTTTGTTATTAATTGGTTTATACAGTTGGCTGCTCCCATGTTAGGGGCATAGATATTTAAAATTGTTAGATCTTCTTGTCGGACAGACCCTTCGAGTATGATATAGTGTCCTTCCTCATCTCTTATTATAGTCTTTGGCTTAAGATCTAATTGATCTGATATAAGGATTGCCACCCCACCTTTCTTCTGATGTCCATTAGCATGGTAAATTGTTTTCCACCCCCTCACTTTCAATCTGGAGTTGTCTTCAGGTCTAAAATGAGTTTCTTATAGGCAGCATATGGATGGGTTTTGTTTTTTTATCCATTCTGAAACCCTGTGTCCTTTGATTGGGGCATTTAGCCCATTTACGTTCAGGGTAACTATTGAGAGATATGAATTTAGTGCCATTGTTTTGCCTGTAAGGTGATTGTTACTGTATATTGTCTCTGTTCCTTTCTGATCTACTACTTTTAGGGTCTCTCTTTGCTTAGAGGACCCCTTTCAGTATTTCCTGTAGAGCTGGTTTGGTGTTTGCAAATTCTTTCAGTTTTTGTTTGTCCTGGAAGCTTTTTATCTCTCCTTCT
>RCUC01139948.1:0-12182 GCA_003697995.1 Taxidea taxus jeffersonii
TCACAACTGGACTTTCCAATTCATTCCACAACAATGGGACACAACTGAAAGAATTTAAGCAGAGAGTGAAATTACCAGGTTTGTTTTCTGGGGAAATATTTGGGAATATGTGCAGTGTATAAAAATCTTGAATAAGAAAAAAACTATTTTTTATAGAGTAAAAAAGAAAAGGGAAAACAGTTTGTGTTGAAGTTTTGTTCAGTTTATTGAATTCTATTATTCTGAAAGTGACCACTGATTCCAGGCTGAAAATTTTAGTTACAGTGTTTTTTGTTTTTATTTTTTAATTTAAGCTTTATTTAAACACATAATGTAACCCCATCACCCTCTCCCAACCCCTCTCCCCCCCACCTCCCTCAGTTTGTTTTATGACATTAAGAGTCTCTTTTGGTTTGTCTCCCTCCCACTCCCATCTTGTTTCATTTTTACTTTTCCTACCCCCTTAACTCCCACCCCCATTGCATCTCCACTTCCTCATATCAGGGAGATCATGTGATAGTTGTCTTTCTCCAGTTGACTTATTTCGCTAAGCATAATACGCTCTAGTTCCATTATTGTCATCGCAAATGGTAAGATTTCATTTCTTTTGATGGCTGCATAGTATTCCATTGTATATATATACCACCTCTTCTTTATTCATTCATCTGTTGATGGACATCTAGGTTCTTTCCATAACTTGGCTATTGTGGACATTGCTGCTATAAACATTCGGGTACACGTGCCCCTTTGGATCACTATGTTTGTATCTTTAGGATAGATACCCAGTAGTGCAATTGCTGGGTCATAAGGTAGCTCTATTTTCAATTTTTTGAGGAACCTCCATGCTGTTTTCCAGAGTGGTTGCACCAGCTTGCATTCCCACCAACAGTGTAGGAGGGTTCCCCTTTCTCCACATCCTCGCCAGCATCTGTCATTTCCTGACTTGTTCATTTTAGCCATTCTGACTGGTGGGAGGTGGTATCTCATTGTGGTTTTGATTTGTATTTCCCTGATGCCCAGTGATGTGGAGCACTTTTTCCTGTGTCTGTTGGCCATTTGGATGTCTTCTTTGCAGAAATGTCTGTTCATGTCCTCTGCCCATTTCTTGATTGGATTGTTTGTTCTTTGGGTGTTGAGTTTGCTAAGCTCTTTATAAATTTTGGATACTAGCCCTTTATCTGATATGTCGTTTGCAAATATCTTCTCCCACTCTGTCAGTTTTCTTTTGGTTTTGTTGACTGTTTCCTTTGCTGTGCAAAAGCTTTTGATCTTGATGAAGTCCCAATAGTTCATTTTTTCCCTTGCTTCCCTTGACTTTGGCGTTGTTCCTAGGAAGAAGTTGCTGCGGCTGAAGTCAAAGAGGTTGCTGCCTGTGTTCTCCTCAAGGATTCTGATGGATTCCTTTCTCACGTTGAGATCCTTCATCCATTTTGAGTCTATTTTCGTGTGTGGTGTAAGGAAATGGTCCAATTTCATTTTTCTGCATGTGGCTGTCCAATTTTCCCAACACCATTTGTTGAAGAGGCTGTCTTTTTTCCATTGGATATTCTTTCCTGCTTTGTCGAAGATTAGTTGACCATAGAGTTGAGAGTCTATTTCAGGGCTCTCTATTCTGTTCCATTGATCTCTGTGTCTGTTTTTGTGCCAGTACCATACTGTCTTAATGATGACAGCTTTGTAGTAGAGCTTGAAGTCTGGAATTGTGATGCCACCAACTTTGGTTTTCTTTTTCAATATTCCTTTGGCTATTCAAGGTCTTTTCTGGTTCCATATAAACTTTAGGATTATTTGTTCCATTTCTTTGAAAAAATTGGATGGAATTTTGATAGGCATTGCGTTAAATGTGTAGATAGCTTTAGGTAGCATAGACATTTTCACGATATTAATTCTTCCAATCCATGAGCATGGAACATTTTTCCATGTCTTTGTGTCTTCCTCAATTTCTTTCAGGAGTACTTTATAGTTCTCTGAGTATAGATACTTTGCCTCTTTCGTTAGGTTTATTCCTAGGTATCTTATGGTTTTGGGTGTAATTGTAAATGGGATTGACTCCTTAATTTCTCTTTCTTCTGTCTTGTTGTTGGTGTAAAGAAATGCAACTGATTTCTGTGCATTGATTTTATATGCTGACACTTTACTGAATTCCTGTACAAGCTCTAGCAGTTTTGGAGTGGAGCCTTTTGGGTTTTCCACATATAGTATCATATCATCTGCAAAGAGTGATAGTTTGACTTCTTCTTTGCCGATTTGGATGCCTTTAATTTCTTTTTGTTGTCTGATTGCTGAGGCTAGGACTTCTAGTACTATGTTGAATAGCAGTGGTGATAGTGGACATCCCTGCCATGTTCCTGACCTTAACGGAAATGCTCTCAGTTTTTCTCCATTGAGAATGATACTTGCCGTGGGTTTTTCATAGATGGCTTTGATAATATTGAGGTATGTGCCTTCTATCCCTACACGTTGAAGAGTTTTGATTAGGAAGGGATGTTGCACTTTATCGAATGCTTTTTCAGCATCTATTGAGAGTATCATATGGTTCTTGTTCTTTCTTTTGTTAATGTACTGTATCACATTGATTGATTTGCGGATGTTGAACCAACCCTCCTGCCCTGGAATAAATCCCACTTGGTCGTGGTGAATAATCCTTTTAATGTACTGTTGGATCCTATTGGCTATAATAAGAGATGAGGAAGGACACTTCATCATACTCAAAGGGTCTGTCCAACAAGAAGATCTAACAATTTCAAATATCTATGCCCCTAACATGGGAGCAGCCAACTATATAAACCAATTAATAACAAAATCTAAGAAACACATTGACAAGAATACAATAATAGTTGGAGACTTTAATACACCCCTCACTGAAATGGACAGATCATCCAAGCAAAAGATCAACAAGGAAATAAAGGTCTTAAATGACACACTGGACGAGATGGACATCACAGATATATTCAGAACATTCTACCCCAAAGCAACAGAATACACGTTCTTCTCTAGTGCCCATGGAACATTCTCCAGAATAGATCACATCCTGGGTCATAAATCAGGTCTCAACAGATATCAAAAGATTGGGGTCATTCCCTGCATATTTTCAGATCACAATGCTCTGAAGCTAGAACTCAATCACAAGAGGAAATGTGGAAAGAGCACAAATACATGGAGGCTCAACAACATCCTTCTAAAAAATGAATGGGTCAACCAGGAAATTAAAGAAGAATTGAAAAAAACCATGGAAACAAATGATAATGAAAACACAACGGTCCAAAATCTGTGGGACACAGCAAAGGCAGTCCTGAGAGGAAAATATATAGCGATACAAGCCTATCTCAAGAAACAGGAAAGGTCTCAAATACACAACCTACACCTTAAGGAGCTCGAGAGAGAAAAACAAAGAAAGCCTAAACCCAGCAGGAGAAGAGAAATAATAAAGATCAAAGCAGAAATCAATGAAATAGAAACCAAAAAAACAATAGAACAAATCAATGAAACTAGGAGCTGGTTCTTTGAAAGAATTAATAAGATTGATAAACCCCTGGCCAGACTTATCCAAAAGAAAAGAGAAAGGACCCAAATAAATAAAATCATGAATGAAAGAGGAGAGATCACAACCAACACCAAAGAAATACAAACAATCATAAGAACATATTATGAACAACTCTATGCCAACAAATTCGACAATCTGGAAGAAATGGATGCTTTCCTAGAGACATATAAACTGCCAAAACTGAACCAGGAAGAAAGAGAAAACCTGAATAGGCCCATAACCAGTAAGGAGATTGAAACAGTCATCAAAAATCTCCAAACAAAAAAAGCCCAGGGCCAGTTGGCTTCCCAGGGGAATTCTACCAAACATTTAAAGAAGAATTAATTCCTATTCTCCTGAAACTGTTCCAAAAAATAGAAATGGAAGGAAAACTTCCAAACTCATTTTATGAGGCCAGCATCACCTTGATCCCCAAACCAGACAAGGATCCCATCAAAAAAGAGAATTACAGACCAATATCCTTGATGAACATAGATGCGAAAATTCTCACCAAAATACTAGCCAATAGGATCCAACTGAACTGGGGTGTTTTTTAATGTGACTCTATGCCAAAGCCATTTTCAAAGCAAAGGCAAGGCTGATTTTCTTCATGTGCATTATATCCTTATTTATTGTGTTGAAATAAATTTCTAGGCCCAGATGGGGCCTCTCCAACACAGGGTGCCATGTCAGCAAACTGAAGTTCATGTTCCTACAAATGCTGAGCTTAACCAGAAAAGCAATATATCCAGTCAGCCAATCCCAAATGCCAAGCCAACTCGGAGACTCTAGACTTATTTCCTTGTTCCTTGATCTTTCTGTATAAGGTCAGATTACCTAACCCCAAACAACCATGCACTGTGTCTACATTGCTGCTTCTAACACTATACAAATCTCTCTCTTGCCCAAAATCCCTCCGAAAGGAATGCTCCATTGCCTCTGGAACACTGTATTCTCACAATCCATGGATTGTTTTTCCCTTGAATAAAGACATTAAACTAGTACAAAACTGTTTTACTTTTTGATTTGGCAAGGGTAACAATAGTTTAAGGAAAAAATAGTGACTTTTTTCAAGAATTAAAACATTTGGAATAGAATATACACAGACAGATTGACAAAAATAATGATTAAAAAAGAAACTTTTTGTAAATATGGTTAATTTCTCACAATTAAGGATAGATATGTTTCTTCTTGCACACATAAATGAAGTGAAATGTATCTAAGTGAAGTGACTTCCTTAGCAACGGTTATATGGAAAGCTCCAGGTAAAGGTTATGAAATGAAAAAAAAAAGTTTTAAATAAATGAGTAAGCAAATGCATATATTATTAACATAACAAAAGGGGTTAGATTTAAGCAGATGATTTTTAAATTAAATGATTTTTTTATTCATTATAGTGTTTTCCATTTCCATTCTATTGGGAATGAATTTGAATTTAGAATAGAAATATTTTTCTTAATTTTATGATTACTTATTGCCATGCATTAGAATAATAAAATGTTACATATCTCTTTGAATAACTCAGTATCAAAAACGTGGTATGTATTTTTCTCTCAGATCATTTTTATTCCTAGTTACCAAGACCATTAATTTCCACTTCAGAATCATTAATTAGGTGATGACTTTCTCTCATTTTTTATTCTTTAGTGGGATCACACACTGTCATCTTCCTTCTCATTATGAAACCTCAACGACAGTCTTGACTTTTCCACTAATAATTGCGAGTATCTGGATAGATACCATTTTAAGTTTGCATGGAAACCAGCTTCTCTAGGCTGCAACACAAAGAGTGACTCAATTCCTTACCCTCGATTGACAGTGGGGCTTGTGTCTTTCACAGTTTTAGTAGGAAGAGAAGCAGTGGGGGAAAAGATCATTAGGAGTTGTTCATAGACATTCTCTGTATCTGAACTTGGTAGTGAGCAAGAAGACGAAGCTTATCTTCTGGGGTATTTTTTTTTATCCCACAGTCCCATAATGTCACTGGAAAAATCAGCAAGGTGGCAGAGTGAGAGAAAATGTGCCTTCAGAAACAGCAGAGTTTGACTTTGCAAGAGTCATTCAGTTACATTTGGCACTTTGAAATTATTTTTCTTCTTTTTTGTTTTTGCTTTTATAAATTATTAGTATATGTGAGCAGATAAGAAAGCAAGGGCTCTACATACAAACAGAAACTTTCACTGAAATCCAGCAAGTAAGCAAGAATTTAATAGTACTTTCTCTCACAAACCTCTTCTATTGTTGGACTTTTTCCTAAACTGAAATTAAATTAGGCTAAACTGGCCTTAATTCTTTTTCTTTTTTTCTTTTAAGATTTATTTATTTATCTTAGAGGGAAAGAGTTTGAGCAGGGGGAAGAAGAGAGAGAGGGAGACCAGCGGACTCCCTGCTGAGTGGGGAGCCTGGGGTGTGTTCCTAGGAACCTGAGACCATGACCCGGGCAGAAACCAAGAGCTGGTTGCTTAGCCAACTGACCCACCTAAATTGACCTTAATTCTTCACTCTCTATGATGTTGCCTCCTTCCTGTGTTGAATCAAGATGTCATCTGCTGAAAGGCACAGCTCAATTCTGTCACCTTTTTTATGAAATCATTTGCAGATAAAATCCCACACTATTAACTTTACAATTTATAAACTGCAAAGATTATTTGGCACCCTAAATGGGAAAAAAGTAATAAAGGATAATGTAAAATAATAATACATATTTAATATTCAGAAAAATTTTTAATTAAATAATACAGTACTAATAAGGGGGTTCTGCATCATTAAGTAAAACAGTTTTTTTTTTTTTAAATGTAAGTATGTGTTATGGTGTTGCAGATGAAAAAAGGGTTCTTTTGAACTTTCATAGAAGAAAAATGGGGTCCTTTTCAGAATTTTTTGATAAACCTATCAAAATATCAACTTTCTCTCATCTTCTCTAATTTTTATTTCTTTTCCTCTCACTTTTTTACATTACATCAGTCAGTAGGTCAGCAAGTATTTGTTGTGTCTGCTCTTTGCCACTCATTGTGTGAGGATAGGGCTAGGGAATTAAATGAGATAGAAAAGAGAAGATAAATATATACCAATATGATTTACATTACGGATGCCAAAAAGTATGAAGGCTCTGAGTGAGATATTAGCCTACATGCAAGCTAACAACTTACCCTGCCATAGTTTTCCGAATTCTCACAGGAGGCATGAGAGTGTTGTGTTAGAGGAAAATTACTATTGTTCACAGGAATGCAGGCAGCAGGAACTTTCTGTTTATATCCATTCATCCTGTCCCTCAAGTCTTACTGGGTCAGTGTGAATGTGGGCCTACATGGATGCAACCCACAGAGTAGGTTTGTATACAGCTGAGTAACTCTGAGTTAAAAGGCCCTGAATATTTTTATTTCTTGACCATTACTCAGATCATAAATTCATTGTTTTCTTTTTGTTTTTGTGAAGATTTTATTTATTTATTTTATTTTAGAGAGAGAGCAACTGCATGTGCATTAGTGGAGGTAGGGGGGCAGGAGGAAAGGACTGGGAAAGAATCTCCAGCACACAGAGCCCCACGACGGGCTCAATCTCATGACCCTGAGATCATTACCTGAGCTACCCGGGCACCACTTCCATCTCAATTCTCTTGTTTTGCTTTGTTTTTTAGTTTAAACAACAGACATTTATTGTTTCTATTCATGTTTGTATCTTAATCTCCTCTCTCTCTCTCTATGTGTGTGTGTGTGTGTGTGTGTGTGTGTGTATTTTTATATTTAAATTCAATTAATTTACATATAGTGCATTATTAGTTTCAGAGGTAGAGTTCAGTGATTCATCAGTCTCATATAATACCCACTGCTCATTCAATCAAGTGCCCTCCTCAATGTCCATCATTTACCCCACCATCACCCCACCCCTCCTATAACCCTCAGTTTATTTCCTGTGATTAAGAGTCTCTTATGGTTTGTCTCCCTCTCTGATTTTGTCTTGTTTTACTTTTCCTTCCCTTCCCCCATGATCCTCAGTTTTGTTTCTTAAATTCCACATGTGAGTGAGAAGTTATGATAATTGTCTTTCTCTGATTGACTTATTTCACTTAGCATAATACCCTCTAGTTCCATCCACATTGTTGCAAGTGACAAGATTTCATATTTGATGGCTGAGTAGTATTCCATTGTGTATATATATATGCATACAACATGTTCTTATCCATTCATCCATTAATGGACATCTGGGCTCTTTCCATAGTTTGGCTATTGAGGACATTGCTGCCATAAGCTTGGAGTACAGGTGCCCCTTCAGATCACCACATTTGTATCTTTGGGGTGGATACCATGAATAGTACAATTTTTGGGTCACAGAGTAGCTTATCTTCAACTTTTTCAACCTCCATACTGTTTTCCAGAGTGGCTGCCCCAGCTTACATTCCCACCAACAGCGGAAGAGGGTTCCTCTTTCTCTGCATTCTCCAAAAGATCTGTCCTTTCTGGACTTGCTAATTTTAGCCATTTTGACAGGTGTGAGGTGGTATCTCATTGTGGTTTTCATTTCTATTTCCCTAATGCTGAGTGATGTTGAGCATGTTTTCATGTGTCTGTTAGCCATTTATGTCTTCTTGCAGAAATGTCTGTTCATGTCTTCTGCCCATTTCTTGATTGGCTTATTTGTTCTTTGGGTATTGAGTTTGGTAAGTTTTTTATAGATTTTGGATATTAGCCCTTTATCTGATATGTCATTTGCAAATATCTTCTCCCATTCTGTCAATTGTTTTTGCTTTTGCTGTTTCCTTTGCTGTACAAAAGGTTTTTATCTGGATGAAGTCCCAATAGTTCATTTTTGCCTTTGTTTCCCTTGCCTTTGGAGATGTGTCTAGCAAGAAGTTGTTGTGCCTGAGGTCACAGAGATTGCTGCCTATGCTTCTCCTCAAGGATTTTGATGGATTTCTGTCTCACATTGAGGTCTTTCATCCATTTTAAGTCTATTTTTGTGCATGGTGTAAGCAAATGGTCCAGTTTCATTCTTCTGCGTGTGGTTGTCCAATCTTCCCATCACCATTTGTTGAAGAGACTGTCTTTTTTCCATTGGATATTATTTCCTGCTTTGTCAAAGATTAGTTGACCACCGATTTGAGGGTCTATTTCTGGGTTCTCTTTTCTGTTCCATTGATTTATGTGTCTGGTTTTTTTGCCAATATCATATTATTTTGTTGATTACAACTTTGTAATATAGCTTGAAGTCCAAAATTGTGATGCCACCAGCTTTGGTTTTCTTTTTCAGCATTCCTTTGGCTATTCAGGGTCTTTTCTTGTTCCATACAAATTTTAGGATTGTTTGTTCCAGTTATGTGAAAAAAAATTGATGGTATTTTGATAGGAATTGCATTGAATGTGTAGACTGCTCTAGGTAGCATAGACATTTTAACAATATTTGTTCTTCCAAACCATGAGCATGGAACGTTTTTCCATTTCTTTGTTTCCTCCTCAGTCCCTTTCAGTATTCTATAGTTTTCTGAGTACAGATCGTTTGCCTCTTTGGTTAGGTTTATTCCTAGTTATCTTATGGTTTTGAGTGCAATTGTAAATGGGGTCAACTCCTTAATTTCTTTTTCTTCTGTCTCATTGTTGGTATATTGAAATGCAACTGGTTTCTGTGCAGTGATTTTATATCCTGCCACTTTGCTGAATTCTTCTGTGAGTTCTAGCAATTTTGGGGTGGAGGCTTTTGGGTTTTCCACATACAGTATCATCTGTGAAGAGTGAGAGTTTGACTTATTTGTGGATTTGAATGCCTTTTATTTTTCTTTGTTGTCTTATTGCTGAGGCTAGGACTTGTAGTACTGTGTTGAACAATGGTGATAGTGTAAATCCCTGCCATGTTCCTGACCTTAGGGGAAAAGCTCTCAGTTTTTCCCCATTGAGAAAGATATTTGCTGTGTACATGGCTTTTATGATATTGAGGTGTGTTCCCTCTATCCCCACACTGTGAGGAGTTTTAGTCAAGAAAGGATACTGTACTTTGTCAAATGCTTTTTCTGTATCTATTGAGAGGATCATTCTGGTTCATGTCCTTTTGTTTATTGATGTAGTGTATCATATTGATTGATTTGAGGATGTTGAACCACCCTTGCAGCCCAGAAATAAGCCCCCCATTGGTCATGGTGAATAATCTTTCTAATAAATGTATTTTTAAAACAAAACAAAACAAAAAACGGTTTTGAGATATAATTTATATATCAAACAATTCTATTAAATGGGAACATTTTGTTTTTTTTTAATTTTGTTTGTGTGTGTGTGTGTGTGTGTGTGTGTGTGTTGGTATATTCAGTTTCGTGAAACCAATGCCACAATCAATTTTAGAATATTTTCATCATGCAAAATATTAATTCATACCTATCATTAGGTACTCTCCATTTATGCATCCCCTTACCACCAACCTTGGCAACAACTAACCTACTCTCTGTCTCTGTAGATTTTTCTATTCTGTACATTCTATCAGTGAAATTATACTATGTATGTTCTTTGTGACCGGCTTCTTTCTCTTAGCATAAGGTTTTTAATACTTATCTATGCTGAGGAGGCCTTAATTTTATATTGGGGCAGCTAGTTAATCTGCCCCATCTTAGCCATAAGACAAAGAGAGATAGTATCTTAATTATATTGATAAGGAAATCTATCTTTCCTCTGGTCTAGTGAGAGACACAATTTACCTTTGAAGGCTGTTTGATATGCAAACATCCTTGAAAAGACAGTCCAGGACAAAAACAGATACAAGATGTAAACAAAACTCCATGGAGCATTGTTCCCCAACAATCACAACTAGACAAAATGTTGAGAAAGGAAAGGAACACTGTTCTGAGAACACATAAGAAGGCCATAAAACCAATCTGAGGGTCCCCAGAGGCTTCTACAAGAAGTTGATGTTTACATTGGAATCTGAGACAAAAGATGATTAAGTGAAGAAAAGCAGGAGCAAAATAACTTTTAGGCAGCAGCCTGAGTTATTTTTATTTACCTTTACTCAGGTTATAAACACATTTGTAAGAGTAACAGCTTTATTTATATATATATGATGTACAAAGGTGAAGAGACAGAAGATAAAAGGGACATGTGAAAGGTATGGAAGCAAAGTAAAGCAAGAATGGAAGAATGTCATGAGATGAAATTATCATTGCAAATAGATGACAGGTCACAGAGGACCTTGTGGATCACAACTGGACTTTCCAATTCATTCCACAACAATGGGACACAACTGAAAGAATTTAAGCAGAGAGTGAAATTACCAGGTTTGTTTTCTGGGGAAATATTTGGGAATATGTGCAGTGTATAAAAATCTTGAATAAGAAAAAAACTATTTTTTATAGAGTAAAAAAGAAAAGGGAAAACAGTTTGTGTTGAAGTTTTGTTCAGTTTATTGAATTCTATTATTCTGAAAGTGACCACTGATTCCAGGCTGAAAATTTTAGTTACAGTGTTTTTTGTTTTTATTTTTTAATTTAAGCTTTATTTAAACACATAATGTAACCCCATCACCCTCTCCCAACCCCTCTCCCCCCCACCTCCCTCAGTTTGTTTTATGACATTAAGAGTCTCTTTTGGTTTGTCTCCCTCCCACTCCCATCTTGTTTCATTTTTACTTTTCCTACCCCCTTAACTCCCACCCCCATTGCATCTCCACTTCCTCATATCAGGGAGATCATGTGATAGTTGTCTTTCTCCAGTTGACTTATTTCGCTAAGCATAATACGCTCTAGTTCCATTATTGTCATCGCAAATGGTAAGATTTCATTTCTTTTGATGGCTGCATAGTATTCCATTGTATATATATACCACCTCTTCTTTATTCATTCATCTGTTGATGGACATCTAGGTTCTTTCCATAACTTGGCTATTGTGGACATTGCTGCTATAAACATTCGGGTACACGTGCCCCTTTGGATCACTATGTTTGTATCTTTAGGATAGATACCCAGTAGTGCAATTGCTGGGTCATAAGGTAGCTCTATTTTCAATTTTTTGAGGAACCTCCATGCTGTTTTCCAGAGTGGTTGCACCAGCTTGCATTCCCACCAACAGTGTAGGAGGGTTCCCCTTTCTCCACATCCTCGCCAGCATCTGTCATTTCCTGACTTGTTCATTTTAGCCATTCTGACTGGTGGGAGGTGGTATCTCATTGTGGTTTTGATTTGTATTTCCCTGATGCCCAGTGATGTGGAGCACTTTTTCCTGTGTCTGTTGGCCATTTGGATGTCTTCTTTGCAGAAATGTCTGTTCATGTCCTCTGCCCATTTCTTGATTGGATTGTTTGTTCTTTGGGTGTTGAGTTTGCTAAGCTCTTTATAAATTTTGGATACTAGCCCTTTATCTGATATGTCGTTTGCAAATATCTTCTCCCACTCTGTCAGTTTTCTTTTGGTTTTGTTGACTGTTTCCTTTGCTGTGCAAAAGCTTTTGATCTTGATGAAGTCCCAATAGTTCATTTTTTCCCTTGCTTCCCTTGACTTTGGCGTTGTTCCTAGGAAGAAGTTGCTGCGGCTGAAGTCAAAGAGGTTGCTGCCTGTGTTCTCCTCAAGGATTCTGATGGATTCCTTTCTCACGTTGAGATCCTTCATCCATTTTGAGTCTATTTTCGTGTGTGGTGTAAGGAAATGGTCCAATTTCATTTTTCTGCATGTGGCTGTCCAATTTTCCCAACACCATTTGTTGAAGAGGCT
>RCUC01139951.1:0-10911 GCA_003697995.1 Taxidea taxus jeffersonii
AGCAACTCCCACAGACGCACATCCACCCTTAGACACCGCTTTTCCACCACTGTCGCTGACAGGGTAGGGGCCCTGGTGGGTGAGGACACCCCTGCTGAGCTTCTCTTTGGGATCCCCCTCACACTTCAGCTACAGCCACATGTGAGGTCACATCCACAAACAGACACGTTCACTTACATTAGCCTGTAAAAAAACACAACAGAAGAGCTAATGAGTTCAAGGCAAAACTCATTTCTCTGTGTGTTTCAGAAGAAAACAGTCCCCTGACATCGTTTTAGGACCTCAAAGTTTCCTGTATCTGCATTGAGATTTTTGCCCACCAGGTATCCCGCTTACGCACACAGCAATGATGTCATCCCCAAAAAAGAAGCTCCTTTTTGAAAGTTGCCATCAGAGCAATTGGAAAATTTTAGCATAACAAAAGCAGTTACATCAGTCATACACAAACTACTTCCTAATGACCAAATTTTACATCCTGAAGCTTCCAAGTGTTTAAGAATATCCACAAAATTAATATTTTATAGACAAGACTAGAAAACTTCCCATTGGTTTCCAGTATTTCCGTTCTGGGCCTTGGGTATGGGCCTGGCTTCACAAGCACGAGGTACAGACGCCTACATTGTCCTCTCCATCCCTGGGCACGAAAGTCATCTGTCACTTGGGAGGTGATAGGTAGCATTGTCCCTTCAGTGAACTGTAGGGACCAAACCTGCCTTGCTCACTGCCCTACCCTGGGCCTGCCATGGAATAAGACTACAATATGTGGAATTTAAGAAACAAAACAGATAAACAAAGGGGAAGGGAAGGAAAAATAAAATAAGATAAAAGAGAGAGGAAGGCAAACCATGAGAAACTCTTAACTCTAGGGAACAAACTGAGGGTTGCTGCAGGGGAACTCAGGGGGTATGGAGTAACTGAATGATGGGCATTAAGGAAGGCATGTCATATAATGAGCACGGGATGGGGTTTGGGTTTGGTTTTTTTTAGATTTTATTTATTTATTTATTTGAAAGAGCACAAGTAGGGAGGAGGGGCAGAAGGAAAGGGAGAAGCAGGCTCCTCACTGAGCAGGGAGTGGGACTCGACTCCAGGACCCTGCAATTTTGACCCAAGCTGAAGGCCAGGCCTTAACCTTGACTGAGCCACCCAGGTGCCCCAGCACTGGGGTGTTTTTTTTTTTTTTTTTAAAGATTTTATTTATTCAATGGAGAGAGAGATCACAAGTAGGCAGAGAGGCAGGCGGGGGCCGGGTGGGGGGGCAGCGGGCTCCCTGCTGAGCAGAGAGCCCGATGCGGGGCTCGATCTCAGAACCCTGAGATCATGACCTGGGCCAAAGGCAGAGGCTTAACCCACTGAGCCACCCAGGAGCCCCAGCACTGTGTTTTATATGCAACTGATCAATCACTAAATTCTACCCCTGAAACTAACAATATAGTATATATTAACAAAATTAAATTTAAATTAAAAATTTTAAGAAGACAATAAACACTTGCTCCTAAGTGGGAGAAAGGGCAGGGAAGGGACTGGATGAAAGCAAGTGTGGTTATCCCTTGGGTCAGCACAATGGAAAGCAGCTGATGACAGCCAGGCTGAGAGGGATGGAGCAGACGCTAGTGAGCCAAGCTTGCCTCTGTTGCTCCAGTGGCGGCATCAGCTACGGCGGGGCATGCCCAGGTGGCGTGGAGGCATTTCCAGGCTGGAACCGCTCCCACAGGTTCGCCTCTTCCTCCAAAATCAGACTCTGAGTCGTACACCCATATGCCGTCCAGACCCGCGAGCACATTCCAAAGAAGGGGAGCCGCCTGCTGAAAACAGAGTCTTTTTCTTCGTTTATTATAAAAGATGGCATACTGACAGAAGGGGATACAAGGTGTATCTATGCAATTAGAAGAATGGCCATTAAGAGAAGAGCCATGTTTTAGAAATCAGGCTGTGTCCCTCCTGCCCTGCCCCCACACTCCCTCCCCCAACTTCCAGAAGGTGACCACTGTCTTCTCTGACTGACATCATCATCATCTTCTGGCTTTTCTTTATTGTTGTCTCACTGAAATATGTGTTGAAACATGGTTGGCTTTTTCCTCATTTTGATCTCCCATAGAAATACAACTTGTAGATATTCTTCTGTGATTTGCTGCCTTTGTATCTGGAAGACTTGCCCACACCGAGTATAGCTGTGTCTTCTTGGTTTTTGTTGCTGAAAATCCCCTTATGTGACTACACTATGATGTATCCGTCCTACCACCGACAGCCACCATCCATTCCCGTTTAGGAATCCATTCCCGTTTGGGGCTGTTCCAAGTGATGCCGCCAGGATCACTCTCATCTGTGTCTTCTGCTGCCCACATGCAATGGTTTCCCTAGTGTATGTCCCTGGGCAGTGTGCTGCTTTAGCCTTAATCGATATTGCCATACTGTTTTCCAAAATTATTGGCCAGTTTGCCTAGAAAACAGCAGTGTATCAGAGTTCCTGCAGTTCGCATTACTAACTCCTGTGACAGTGAAGCATTTTTCATTTGTGCTCGTCTGTTGAGTATGATATGGTAGCTTACTGTGGTTTTAATTGCTATTTTCCTGCTTGCTGAGACTAAATTTGTTTCATTGGTTTATGACTATTTTGATTTCCTTCCTCTCTTCAGAAGTACCTTCCCAGGTCTTTTGTACATTTTTCTATTCAGTTATTTGTCTTTTTTTGTGTTGATTTATAGGAGTTCTTATGTATTCTGGATACTTATTCTTTGTTGATTATATTTATCACATTCTTCCAATGATGACTTGATTTCACCCTCTCTTGGTTTCTTTTTAAGGATGGAAGTTCTTAATTTTTATATAGTTGGATTTATCGAATGTTTCCTTCATGTTGTAATATATAAATATCAAGTCAACGTGTTGTACACCTTAAGCTTACACAACATTCTGGGTCAATTATATCTCAATTAAAAGGTTTTTTTTTCTCTCATGGCTAATGGATTTTGCTCCTTTGTAAAAAAAAAAGTTCTTCCCTGCTCCCAAAGCCCTACATTATTCTGCATCATCTTCTACTTTACCATGTTGCTTTTCACATTTTTCAACATAATAGCTTTGCCGAGATATAATTCACATACCATTCAATTCACCCATTTAAAGTGTACAGTTCAAAGTTTTTGGTACATCCAAAGAGTTGCGCCACCAGCTCTATAAACAATTTTAAAATGTCTTCATTCCCTCCAAACAGCACCCCTGTCCCCATTAACAGACAATTCCTCATTCATTGCCTCTCCCCCATCCCAGTTCCCTAGCTCTGACAAACACTAATTTACTTTCTCTTCCCATAGATTTGCCTATTCTAGACATTTCAAACAATATGCAGTCTTCTGTGATTGGCTCCTTTCATTTAGCATGTTTTCAAGATTCATCCATGTTGTAGCATGTATCAGTACCTCATTTATTTCTAAATATATTCTTGCAGGGATATACCAAATTTTATCCATTCATCAGTTGATGGACCTTTGGGTCCTTTCCACCTAGGCTGTTGTGAATTTGCTGCTATAAACATTTGTGTCCAAGTTTTTGTGTGGATATATATTATTTCTCTTGGGTGTTTCTGTAGGAGTAATATTGCTGAGTCATATGTTAACTCTGTATTTAACCTTTGGAGGAAGTGCCAGACTGTTTCCCACAGTGGCTGTACCATTTTACATTCCCAGCAGCAGCCTGTGAGGATTATAGTTTCTCGTATCTTTGCCAGCAGTTGTTATTATCTGTCTTTTTAATTAGTCATCCAAGCAGATGTGAAGTGGTATCTCATGTGGTTTTGATTTGCATTTCCTTGGTGGATAACGATATTGAGTAAGCATCTTTTTGTGTGATTACTGGTCATTTGTATGTCTTCCTTGGAGAACTGTGTATTTGTCACCTTTATCCATTTTTTAATTGGACAATTTGTCTTTTTCGTATTGAGTTGTAAGAGCTCAGTATATATTCTGAAAACCTCTTATCATATATACACTTGCAAATTTTTTTAGCCATTCTGTGGGTTCACTTTTTCACTTTATGCTATCTTTTGAAGCACAAAAGTCTTAATTTTGATGGAAAAATATGGAAGAATATGTTTTGTGAAATACAGTGTATCTGCTTTTTCGCTCTTCACTTATTTATGTCTTTGGTGTCGCATTTAAGAAGGTGTTGTCAAACCCAAGGTCATGAAGATTGCTCTGATTTTTTTTTCTAAGAATCTTAGAGTTTTAGCATTTACATTTAGATCTTACATTCATTTAAATCATCATGACTTAATTTTTGCATATGTTGTGACATAGGGGTCCATTTATTACATGTGCATATCCACTTGTCCTAGTACCATTTATTTTAAAGACTGCTCTTCCCCTTTGAATTGCTTTGGCACATGTGTTGAAAATGAATTAACCATAAAGGTTTATTGCTAGACTCTCAATTCTATTCTATTGATTTCTATGTCTATCCATATGCTGGTACCACATTTTCTTGATTACTGTAGCATTGTAGCTACCTTTTGAATTCAGGAAATGTGAGTCCTCCATCTTTGTGGTTCTTTGCAGCACTGTTTTAGCTATTCTGTGTGCTTTATGTTTCTGTGTGAATTGTTGGATCAGCTTGTTAATTTCTGCAAAGAAACTGGGCGAGATTCTGAGAAATATTGCATAAATAGATCCCTCTGAGAAGTGTTACCATCTTAGCAGTATTAAGTGTTCCAATCCATGACCATGGCATGACCTTCCATTTATTTTAGACTTCTTTCATTTCTTTCATCATTTTTTTGTAGTTTTGGGAGTATAAATTTTACACTTCTTTGGTTAAAGTCATCCCTAAGTATTTTGTCTCTATAGAACCTGTTGTAAATGGAATTGTTTTCATACTTCCATTTTCAGGATGCTTATTGCCAATGTATAGAAATACAATTAATTTTTATATGTTGAACTTGTACCCTGCAACCATGCCAAACACATTTATTAGTTCTAACATAGGTTTTTTTATTGGATAGTTTAGGATTAACTATATCAAGATAATGCCAGTGCAAATAGAATGAGTTTTACTTGTTTCTTTCTAATCTGGATACCTTTTATTTCATTTTCTTACCTAACTGCCCTGGCCAGAACCTCCAGAATGGTGATAAAAGCAGACATCCTTGTCTTGTTCCTGATCTCAGGAGAAAGACTTCAGTCTTCCATCATTAAGTATGATGTTAGCTGTGAGTTTTCTATAGATGTCCTTTACCAAGTTGAGAAGTTCCCTTCTATTCCTACTTTGTTTTGTGTCTTTATCAAAAAGGAGTGCTAAATTTTATCAAATACTTTTTCTGCAACTATTGAAATGATTACATGATTTTGTTCTTTTTTCTACTGGTATGGTATATTACATTAATTGGTTTTCATATGCTAAACCACTGTTAAATTCCTTGGTATGTATATGGTCATGGTGTATAATTCTCATATGTTGCTGGATTTAATCTATTAATACTTTGTTGAAGATTTTTTTGTATGTATAATTATAAGAGATCCTGATCAGCAATTTTATTTCCTTATGATGTCTAATTTGGGTGTCAGGGTGATACTGGTCTCACAGAATGAGTTGGAAAGTGTTTCCTTCTTTTCTATGGTGTATGGATGAGCTTACAAAGAACTGATATTCATTCTTAAATGTTGGTGGACTTTATCAGTGAACCACATGGTCCGTGCATGGCTTTGCGGGAATGTTTAAAATAATTAATTAAATGTCTTACATAGATTTTTTTCTTTATTTTCTTTCATTTATTTTCTTTCACTTACATCAGTTTCCTTAATTTGTGATTTTCTACAAACATATACAATTCATCAAAATTGTCCAATTTGTTGGCATACAAAGTTCATATTATTACCTTATTATCCTTTTTATTCTGCAGAGTCAGTACAAATGTCCCCTTTTTTATTCCTGATTTTCATAATTTGAACCCTCTGTATTGTCCTTACCAGTCTAGCTAAACATTTTGTCAGTTCTGTTGACTGTTTTTTAAGAAACAACTTTTGGTTTTGTTAATTTTTCTATTTTTCCATTCTCCTTTCACTGATTTCCACTCTCATCTTGACTGTTTTCCTCCACTTCTTGCTTTATGTTTCGCTTACTCTTCTTTGTCCAGTGTGTTGTGGTAGGTTAGGTTATTAATTTCATGTTTGTTTCTCTATTAATGTTGACTTTTACGGCTATAAAGTCATTCCCTGTAAGCACTCCATTAACTGCCAACCACAAGGTTTGTTACATTGCATCTTCATTTTCATTCATCTCAAAGTATTTTCTAATTTCCCTTGTGATTTCTTCTGTGACATATTGGTTATTTAGAAGTGTGTTATTTAATTTTTATGTATCTGAATTTCCCAAATTTTATATTTTATACTGATTTCTAATTTCATTCTTTTGTGGTAGGACAACATATGTTATTTTAGTCCTTTAAATCATTAAGCCTTTTTGATGGTCTAGCACATGGTCTATCCTAGAATGTCCATATACACTTTAGAAAATATGTATTCTCGGGACGCCTGGGTGGCTCAGTTGGTTAAGCGGCTGCCTTCGGCTCAGGTCATGATCCCAGCATCCTGGGATCGAGTCCCACATCGGGCTCCTTGCTGGGCAGGGAGCCTGCTTCTCCCTCTGCCTCTGCCTGCCTCTCTGTCTGCCTGTGCTCTCTCTCTCTCTCTCTAACTAATAAATAAATAAAATCTTAAAAAAAAAAAAGAAAAAAGAAAATATGTATTCTGCTGTTTTGAGATGGAATGTTTTATAGAGCGCTACTGGGTTGAATTGGTTTCCAGGGTTGCCCAAGTGTTCTGTTTCTTCGTGTGTCTTTTGCCTGATGGTTCTTTCCATTACTGAAAGTGAGTATTGAAGCTGCCGGCTATTATTATTGAATTCTCCCCTCAATTCTGTCAGTTTTTGCTTCTTGTATTTTGAGGCTTTATTGTTAGTTGCACATGTTTTTTGGGAGGGGGGTTCTCTTTATTTAAAAGCAATAAGCCTTAGGTTTTTATTCTTGACTCTATTTTTTTTTCTTTAAGCTTTTTTATTTAAACATATAATGTAACCCACCGCCCTCTCCCAACCCCTCTCCCCTCCCACCCCCTCAGTTTGTTTTATAACATTAAGAGTCTCTTTTGGTTTGTCTCCCTCCCGATCCCATCTTGTTTCATTTTTTCTTTTCCTACCACCGTAACCCCCACCCCCATTGCATCTCCACTTCCTCATATCAGGGAGATCATGTGATAGTTGTCTTTCTCCAGTTGACTTATTTCGCTAAGCATAATACGCTCTAGTTCCATCCATGTCGTCATCATTTCTTTTGATGGCTACATAGTATTCCATTGTATATATATACCACCTCTTCTTTATCCATTCATCTGTTGATGGACATCTAGGTTCTTTCCATAACTTGGCTATTGTGGACATTGCTGCTATAAACATTCGGGTACACGTGCCCCTTCAGATCACTACGTTTGTATCTTTAGGGTAAATACCCAGTAGTGCAATTGCTGGGTCATAAGGTAGCTCTATTTTCAATTTTTTGAGGAACCTCCATGCTGTTTTCCAGAGTGGTTGCACCAGCTTGCATTCCCACCAACAGTGTAGGAGGGTTCCCCTTTCTCCACATCCTCGCCAGCATCTGTCATTTCCTGACTTGTTCATTTTAGCCATTCTGACTGGTGTGAGGTGGTATCTCATTGTGCTTTTGATTTGTATTTCCCTGATGCCCAGTGATGTGGAGCACTTTTTCATGTGTCTGTTGGCCATCTGGATGTCTTCTTTGCAGAAATGTCTCTTCATGTCCTCTGCCCATTTCTTGATTGGATTATTTGTTCTTTGGGTGTTGAGTTTGCTGAGCTCTCTATAGATTTTGGATACTAGCCCTTTATCTGATATGTCATTTGCAAATATCTTCTCCCACTCTGTCAGTTGTCTTTTGGTTTTGTTGACTGTTTCCTTTGCTGTGCAAAAGCTTTTGATCTTGATGAAGGCCCAATAGTTCATTTTTTTCCCTTGCTTCCCTTGCCTTTGGCATTGTTCCTAGGAAGAAGTTGCTGCGGCTGAGGTCGAAGAGGTTGCTGCCTGTGTTCTCCTCAAGGATTTTGATGGATTCCTTTCTCACATTGAGATCCTTCATCCATTTTGAGTCTATTTTCGTGTGTGGTGTAAGGAAATGGTCCAATTTCATTTTTCTGCATGTGGCTGTCCAATTTTCCCAACACCATTTGTTGAAGAGGCTGTCTTTTTTCCATTGTATATTCATTCCTGCTTGTCGAAGATTAGTTGACCATAGAGTTGAGGGTCTATTTCTGGGCTCTCTATTCTGTTCCATTGATCTATATGTCTGTTTTTGTGCCAGTACCATACTGTCTTGATGATGACAGCTTTGTAATAGAGCTTGAAGTCTGGAATTGTGATGCCACCAACTCTGGCTTTCTTTTTCAATATTCCTTTGGCTATTCGAGGTCTTTTCTGGTTCCATATAAATTTTAGGATTATTTGTTCCATTTCTTTGAAAAAATTGGATGGGATTTAGATAGGCATTGCATTAAATGTGTAGATAGCTTTAGGTAGCATAGACATTTTCACAATATTTATTCTTCCAATCCATGAGCATGGAACATTTTCCCATTTCTTTGTGCCTTCCTCAATTTCTTTCATTAGTACTTTATAGTTCTCTGAGTATAGATTCTTTGCCTCTTTGGTGAGGTTTATTCCTAGGTATCTTATGGTTTTGGGTGTAATTGTAAATGGGATTGACTCCTTAATTTCTCTTTCTTCTGTCTTGTTGTTGGTGTAAAGAAATGCAACTGATTTCTGTGCATTGATTTTATATCCTGACACTTTACTGAATTCCTGTACAAGCTCTAGCAGTTTTGGAGTGGAGCCTTTTGGGTTTTCCACATATAGTATCATATCATCTGCAAAGAGCGATAGTTTGACTTCTTCTTTGCCGATTTGGATGCCGTTAATTTCTTTTTGTTGTCTGATTGCTGAGGCTAGGACTTCTAGTACTATGTTGAATAGTAGTGGTGATAACGAACATCCCTGTTCCTGACCTTAATGGAAAAGCTCTCAGTTTTTCTCCATTGAGAATGATACTTGCCGTGGGTTTTTCATAGATGGCTTTGATAATATTGAGATATGTGCCTTCTATCCCTACACTTAAGAGTTTTGATTAGGAAGGGATGTTGCACTTTGTCAAATGCTTTTTCAGCATCTATTGAGAGTATCATATGGTTCTTGTTCTTTCTTTTGTTAATGTATTATATCACATTGATTGATTTGCGGATGTTGAACCAACCCTGCTGCCCTGGAATAAATCCCACTTGGTCGCGGTGAATAATCCTTTTAATATACTGTTGGATCCTATTGGCTAGTATTTTGGTGAGGATTTTCGCATATGTGTTCATCAAGGATATTGGTCTGTAATTCTCTTTTTTGATGGGATCCTTGTCTGGTTTTGGGATCAAGGTGATGCTGGCCTCATAAAATGAGTTTGGAAGTTTTCCTTCCATTTCTATTTTTTGGAACAGTTTCAGGAGAATAGGAATTAATTCTTCTTTAAATGTTTGGTAGAATTCCCCTGGGAAGCCATCTGGCCCTGGACTTTTGTTTGTTTGGAGATTTTTGATGACTGTTTCAATCTCCTTACTGGTTATGGGCCTATTCAGGTTTTCTATTTCTTCCTGGTTCAGTTTTGGCAGTTTATATGTCTCTAGGAAAGCATCCATTTCTTCCAGATTGTCGAATTTGTTGGCATAGAGTTGTTCATAATATGTTCTTATGATTGTTTGTATTTCTTTGGTGTTGGTTGTGATCTCTCCTCTTTCATTCATGATTTTATTTATTTGGGTCCCTTCTCTTTTGTTTTTGATAAGTCTGGCCAGGGGTTTATCAATCTTATTAATTCTTTCAAAGAACCAGCTCCTAATTTCATTGATTTGTTCTATTGTTTTTTTGGTTTCTATTTCATTGTTTGATCTTTGATCTTTATTATTTCTCTTCTCCTGCTGGGTTTAGGCTTGCTTTGTTGTTCTTTCTCGAGCTCCTTTAGGTGTAGGGTTAGGTTGTGTATTTGAGACCTTTCCTGTTTCTTGAGATAGGCTTGTATCGCTATATATTTTCCTCTCAGGACTGCCTTTGCTGTGTCCCACAGATTTTGGACTGTTGTGTTTTCATTATCATTTGTTTCCATGGTTTTTTTCAATTCTTCTTTAATTTCCTGGTTGACCCATTCATTCTTTGGAAGGATGCTGTTGAGTCTCCATGTATTTGTGCTCTTTCCAAATTTCCTCTTGTGATTGAGTTCTAGCTTCAGAGCATTGTGGTCTGAAAATATGCAGGGAATGATCCCAATCTTTTGATACCTGTTGAGACCTGATTTATGACCCAGGATGTGATCTATTCTGGAGAATGTTCCATGGGCACTAGAGAAGAATGTGTATTCTGTTGCTTTGGGATGGAATGTTCTGAATATATCTGTGATGTCCATCTGGTCCAGTGTGTCATTTAAGACCTTTATTTCCTTGTTGATCTTTTGCTTGGATGATCTGTCCATTTCAGTGAGGGGTGTGTTAAAGTCTCCTACTATTATTGTATTCTTGTCAATGTGTTTCTTTGATTTTGTTATTAACTGGTTTATATAGTTGGCTGCTCCCATGTTAGGGGCATAAATATTTAAAATTGTTAGATCTTCTTGTTGGACAGACGCTTTGAGTATGATATAGTGTCCTTCCTCATCTCTTATTATAGTCTTTGGCTTAAAATCTAATTGATCTGATATAAGGATTGCCACCGCAGCTTTCTTCTGATGTCCATTAGCATGGTAAATTGTTTTCCACCCCCTCACTTTCAATCTGGAGGTGTCTTCAGGTCTAAAATGAGTTTCTTGTAGGCAGCATATGGATG